>JAZGTJ010006351.1:0-25135 GCA_036877575.1 Botia almorhae | reverse complement strand
TATTCTCTTTTTAAGTAATCCGTATATATACACGGATCCGTATATCTTTATATATATGATATATATAACTGATATATATATACGTATATCAGTTATTACCGATAAGCAATTACCAGCTGATAATAAAGGATAAGAAAGGACGCGCGTATATGGTAAGCAGTAGTAAAGCAAGTGTGGTATAGTTACTTTGCAATATGGCGCACTCAAACTGATACTGTTACATGATTGGCTGTTAGCGTGTCACTCCCTACGTTGCTAGGTTACCAGAGAGCGAGTGTTGGTTGTTAATGCAACCAAACTTGCTTCGCAACCTCTGTTTTCTTCCGATGAAGAATAAAAAATATCGAACGTTTTATCGAACACATTTTTTATTGATATCGAGCACGTGTCTATCGCGATACATATCGTTTTATCGCCCAGCCCTACGTGTAATGTTAAAAAATGTTTTCCGAGAACTGAAGCACTTTCTCCCATTATTTTATGAGCCATAGCACAAAAGCTGTGCTATGGCTTAATTACAGTGTTTGTGAGGCAAACTTTAGTACTTTTTTGCCAACAGTAGACTGGTGCAACCCTAATTCGTCTTTCGTTTGATTTTTAGAATTCATCCTTTGTTATGTTTTGTCTGTGTCCATTATTTCAGACAGTATGTAATTTCTGTGTTGATCATTTCTCTGTGATGGGGTGAATCTCACAAAACCTTTCGAGAACATGCCTAGGTCATATTTTATCCCAAGATTAAAAGAAAGAAAATATATTTTACATAAAGAAAACGAAGCCTGTGGGCCATTAACATTTATTGAATTTTCATGACAATTACAATATTACAGATGCATTAAATCAGATTCACTTTAAATAAAGTTAAACAAAGCACCCAGGCACATAGAAATATTAAGGGAAATTGTGCTTTATTATCATGTAAATTAAATCACAATAAAATATGCTGTTTTAATTAAGCAAAAAATACTTACCATTTCTTCTTTTCAGTTTGGGGTGAAATATAAAACAGGTCTGTTTATTGAGATTCACGTGTTTTTCTCTATATTTTTCTCGGTTTACACTGAGTTGTCGTTGTAATTCTGCAAACTGTTGCACTAACACAGGATTTTCTTTCTTAACGAGAGATAAAAACCATCAGCTAGAGCCAAATCGCAGAACACACTTGCCAATCTCTGATCCCTCTGTCCTAGTGCCCCTCTGTCGCGTGTCCTAAAGGCTTTCCCAGCATTCACACATACTGATCTTGACACAGGCCAAGTGAGCGGAGTCTATCACACCTTGATGTCACTTATGGACTCCATAGTGTCTGTGATGAGCAGCTGGAACTGTAGGAAGAGGGAGGACTGCTGCCCGCAATGTAGCTGTCTAGTCTGCAGACACCCTCGCATTTTATGATGTGGGAGAACACAAAAGTGCAGGGAAAGTGCAGCAGAAGTGTGGGGTTCTGTGGGGGTATGTGTGGTGTTTGTCAGTGTACCTGGCGCAGAGCAGTGCTGCTGTCTCAAAGGCTCTCCGCCGTCTCTCGCCCCTCTCTCTCTCTGAACGCTGGACAAACAGAGAGACAGCATGGTAATGCTACTCGACTGTGAATATCATTTGGTCATACCATTTTTCACCACAAAGGGGTGTGCAGGGGGGCTCGGCTTAACACTGAACCTTTTAAAATCTGTAGTTTTTCCAGAGGACAATAAAATGGGAGTAAAGACAGCTGTGAGTCAGCTGTGAACAGCTGTAGCTTTTCCTCACTGGCATTATGTGTTCCCATAAAGCCGTCTTTTCTGCTTAGCTAGCCCCTCTCTGACCCCTGTCACTTCTGATCTTGGTTCATGCCTTGAGTGTCTTGTCTTTATTGTTGTTATGACAGCACACACCATAATAGCTTCATCACAGTCATTAAATGTTAAAACCCTACAGTCTGCCACTTCAATTACAGCAGATTTGCATAAGTTATTATGGTTTTGTTTTTACCTTTATTGTAGTTTAAAAATTAGAATTAGATTTTGTTTCGTTTTTGTTAATTTTTGTTTTTTAGCAATTTTGTTATGTGCTTTTTGTAATTGTATTATTTGTTTTAAATATTGCTTTATATGTTTCATTTATGTAGTTTCAGTTTTAGTTTGGTTTTTTATTTTTGTGCCTCAGTTTAAACTTAAAGTTTATTGATAAGGCAACATTTCTATTTTTTGTTTAGATTAAGGTCATCAAATAATATTTATGCCTGTATTTTCTTTGATTTTAGTTAACAGAAATGGCATCATCTTCTTACTTGACCTGTGTCGTCTTCATACCCCTGTATAACTGATTACTGTAACACTGATTTTACATATATAAGGGGATTTAAATAATAATGTCAAGTTCTTTTGCAACCATAAAAATTTATTTTTGTACCACACTCATGTTTCCATATTGTCTGTGTTTTTTTGGCCGGTCCTAAGCATGAGAGATCGTGAAAGCATGAGAGGCCCCTACTGAAATTGGTCTGCATGCATGCCTGCTGCTGTTTTGTATCTTTCCCATCCCTATGTCCCCTTGTTTGCCACACTCTTGTCATATTGTATTACCTAATGGTTATTATATTTTCATCACTTTCTTTGGCATAAGAATTTGTTTGAGCTCATCGGAAAGACATGCCCAAGACACTAACTGTGTATCACTGTTGTTGTTTACTCCACAGATTCACCAACAAGTGACTCTGCTAAATCTAAGGTGAGTTTATCTCTTGGACAGTGGCTGCTTCTCTGATATGTCAGGTATATAGTGGATGAGTGTAGACTTTGCACCAGGCTGACACGCTTTTCCCCTCCTAAGGCAGAACCTGAGGATTAATGCCATCATAAAGGAATTAGACAGATGGATCAGAGACCATCATGTTTCATGCTTACTGCATTCATTGTAACAAAATGAGTCTTTGCTAAAATGTGCAGTATGTATCACTGTCTAGGGCTGGGAATCGAAAGGTGGTTATTTTTTAAAGATAAAAAATAAAGATAGCCATGGCTTTCATGACATGGTTCTGTTATTGGATTGGATTATTATTGGATTATATATGCCAGTTTCTATAAATGAATCGGTTAAAACTAGTTGCAGTTGACTCAGACTCATGGTTATGACTCATTTATTAAATTGCAAGTCATTATTAAACTAAGAAGTGTTACTGTGTTTGTTCCTAAAGTTTGTGGGACATAAGCCAAACATCCACTGCAAGGTTGTTGTAGTATAGAAATTACAACAGAATACCTGTTAGCATAACATGTTTGAATCTGTCCCACCAGTTGTCAGGTGTCCTAAAATAGTTGAATCAGTCATTTTTTACTTTCACGAAAGTACTAATAAACTTGTCAATGGAATTTTTAGGAACCAGAATTAATTGATATCAGAACTAGAATTGTTAAATTAGTTATGATTCCCATCCCTATTTCTGGCATCCAGCTTTGAATTGCAACCCATGCAGCTTTGTTTATGCACTGATGCTTTTGGTGTTGCAAATGCTGCTTGTGACATGTGGTTGTTCTGAATGAGGGCCTTGACTTGGAGCTCTGTAACTGTCTCTAATTTTTCTCTCTATGTTCAGTCCTTCAACCTCTGATTTCTGATGCTTTCTGACAAGCAGGTGGAGTATCTGGGTTAGCCGCCCACAAGGGCAGCAGTTAGGCTTTTTTCCCATGTTTTCTGTTAGGCATTAGCGCTTTGTAGCCTGTGTGCTCATTGGTTTTATCTGTCTGAATCTGTCACTTTCTCCATCTCTTTCTTTCTCTCTATCTCTTCACAGCAGGGTTCCTGGGGCCCAGGAAAGGATCACTGCAGCCACGAGTTCCTGCAGCCACGAGTCTCCTCCATCTTTGCTGCAGCCAACCACAAACGAAAGAAACACAAGGTAAAGCTGCAACCAAGCAGCTCTGATGATGATCTTGACACCATCTTTAAAAACCTAACTGAAAAGCAGAACCACCAAAACCAGGAGACAGTTCCAGGAAGGTCCAATACAACAGCAGACAGGAAATTATTTGGACAGAAGAGAAACAGCATGGGTGCAGAATTCACCCCAAAGAATAAGAAGGAGCACAGGAACTCTTTCTTTATGAAGACATCGCCCAAGCTCTTATGTTCACCGGGTTTCAAACGCCAGATGTGTTACCCTCCCAAATCCTCCCTCTCAGATCCTTCATCACAGTTAAATGAGACCATCTCAGACTTGGGCACCATGAGTTCAGGAGCTTCAGTTCCCAGAACCAGACCTCAGAAATGGGGCACAACAACAGTGACTCCTGAGCTGTTACCAGTTCCTGGGGGGGCTTCAGTGACTGCAGAGGTGAGTTCCATTACCTCAGACTACTCAACCACTTCCTCCAACACATTTTTGACGGGAGTGGAGTCCATCACACTAAGCCCAGAGGTACAGTCTGTGACAGAAAGCAGGGGAGGGGATGAAGCAGATGATGAATGCAGTGAACTTATTAGTGAGGGCCGGCCAATGGAGACAGACAGCGAGAGTGATTTCCCGATGTTCAGTTTTGCCACTGCTATGCCAGACATACCAAATACAGTAGACAATAGCAAAACCACACCCAAACTGGACAGCCATCGCTTGTTACTCTCCCAAAAGCTTATTGAATGTGACAGTCTATCAAGGAGACGGTCTCTCCGACAAAAAACCGACAGTGATTCATCAGCTGAGATAGGGGCAGGCACTGGGAATCAAGGGATCAAGGAATCAAACAGACTATCTCGAGTTCTGGAGGTGATGAAGAGGGGCCGCTCCACCAGTAGCCTCAGTTCCTCATTCCGCACTGAATCCGACTTTGTTGAGCCAGCATGGCACTTTAAAATCACAGAGAGGCTCAAGTTACGTCTGCGCAGCTCTGCTGATGACATGTTTGGGATTGGAACACAGAAGACCCCCTCTACAGAAGCACGTAGGAAAAAGAAGGCTATCAGACGGCGACATACTATGGGTGGTCAGCGAGATTTTGCTGAACTTGATGTTATTCATGACTGGAGAGAACAGGGTGGGGTGGACCAAGGAGCCGAACTGTCTACTGTGGAGGGCCTAAAACCCAAGTGTGACTCTCAGGACTTCTCCATCCGGAACTGGATTGCTCATGAGCACTTTCAGGCTGGGGATTATCAGGTCAGTCTGGATTCGGATGGTCAGGTTGGGCTAGAAATGGTAGTGAATCAAGAAGGAAGCGCTGATGAACAGCTGACGACTTCTGCCTCTTTATGTCCCCAGTCCAGCTCTGATCAAGTAAACGGACGTGCACCAAAGGGCAAATCCAGAAACAACCTGAGCCCAGGAGCTGATGCTCATCCACAAAAAATTTCAGGAGCCCAAGTGGTGCGCTCACGTTTTTACCAATATCTTTGAAATTAAAAGATCATCTGCATGTGAAAGTGTAGGGGTGTGTCAATGTATGTGTGAAGTGAACGAATGTACTTAGAGCAAAGGTAACTTCACCTTTTTTTGCAAAACATCTATAAATATGAAAATATATTATACATATTAATTGTATATATCTATATGTATAGGCTTATACGAAAAGTAACTGGAGTAATTTTTAAAAATTTGGTGTTGTTTTTGAAGTACTGGAGCTGTTCCGAAAAGCTAGTAATTTGGCTTAATGGTGAAGTAGTTTGGTATTTAGAGGCTGCAAAAATCAAGTTTATCGCCTGCCTCTGCTGCAGCGACAGTATATTTTTTTCCCGACTTGGACAGAAATGCATTTGTGAAACTGTTATTGAAGGACACTAATATCAAAAGGAAAAAAGTATCTCTTCCAAGGGTCTAAAAAACTCCTCTAATGTTACTCATATAAAGAATGTAATATGCTTGCTGTTATACTGACTAACATTCATTGCTTGTTGCAGTTTTTATTCGTGAAAAGTGTAAATAATTTCTGTACTTGAATTATTCTGAATTATTTTTTTTTATTCTGAAGGTAAGCCCTGATGGGGGCTGTTTTCTGAGCTGTGCACTGTGGAATTCTTATTTACAGTGCATCATAACAGCCAGACATAAATGTGGATGTTTTTATATTTCTGCAGGAAAAGTAAGTGCTAAACTGAAAGCACTGGAGCCTGAGCATCTGTAGTGGTACCATTCTTGCTGGTACTGTCATGTTAATCCTTTTAAATGAAAAGTACAAACTAACAGCAATTAAGCCATCAAATTACATTTCTGTTTCCTCACAAAAAAGTGCCTCTCAACTGGCTCTGGTGACAAGAAAGGTGCCATTTGTTAATCATGTTGTTTCTTTATATAGAGTATGTATTGTGAATGACTTTTTTTCAGAAAGGTTATTAAAAATAAATTTATATACAAAATTATGCAAAAGCAGACCCAAAGCTTCCACTACTTCATTAGTCTTATGGTATAGTATAGGTATAGTTCACCCAAAAATGAAATGAAGTTAATCACTGCACATCAACGAAGCATGACCATCTGATGCACCGAGTGGATGAATTTCAAGAGGAATAGTGTGGTGAATTTTTTTTTTCGGTTTTGTGGGGACTGCATGTGTGTGCAAAAAAAAGTACCCAGTTTACAAGTACCCTGCCTCTTCTTATGACTGTCATTTGCATGACAAATTTTACAATTGGAATAGTAAGCAGGAATGGTGGTTTTACAAAGGGGATGATATTTGTCATTTTCTTCAACAAAAGATTCCCTACAAATCAAGTCCTGGATATGCCAAGCCATGACTGTTTACATTAGGCTGCAGCTACAGCCTGTAATAATTTACCATGGCTTTATACAACATTGTGAAAGTAATGAAATTGTTAAATAAAATTTATTTATCAAAATGTCTAATATTTCCTAGAAAAATACTTGCAGTTGCTTTGGTAAGTTTTACCAAACAATAAATGTTCAATATCTTAAATCTGCAATTGGTAGATTTTGGGTTAAAAATGAACAAAAATCAGTTAATGAAAATTACATAATAAATCAGTTTTCAAAATGGTCTCATTACCTTACCCCAATTCACAATGGAAAGCTTATAATAATCATAAAAATAATTTTTTATGATTAAAATTTGAGCTGTTACATTCGATTTTGTGGGAAATGTCAGTTTGACACAAAAATATATTAAAAATTCAAACAGCAACATGTATCAAAAACAGAACAGCAAAAAAATAATTATTTGTATTTGAATATATGCTGATATTTTCTACAAAATGTTTTACAAAAACTTGAATTCATTTAGTAGGTAAATTAAATGTCCCTCAGTATGGCCAGTCAGCACAAGTTTGATGTGTCACCATGGCAACTAAAACATTATAATGGTTGCCCTAAAGATTGATGTTAAAAAACTGGGAAACAGTTTAAACTTCAACTCTTCAATTTTGGGTGAACTATCCTTTTAAGTCTTTGTGTGCTCTTTACCCTGCTCTTTTATTGAGGTAATAACTTGTATAATATTTTGTCGGTTACCCTTTGTCAACAAAAACAATCACATACTTTGTCAGAGCTGAGCAGTGAAATAGCATGAAAGGCAGTTCTCAGGAGAGTATGCATGAAATCATACTTCTGTGTGCAGATTCCACCATTGTATACTCAAATGTGTGACTTCCAAATGAAAGAAAAACACTGGAAATAAATGAAAATCTTATTTGTCATTCTCATTTTATTGTCATTGACTTAGCACAGTGAACTTTTAAATTACAATTCAGTGTTTAAGTAGGCTTTATTGCCTGACTGATCTTCTGTTGCACAAATGCCCTATATGTCACACCTATTTGTCATTAATTTTATTCTGAAAATGAAAATGCCCAAAAACAAAGGTTTACTGAGATGATGCAAGCGTTACTTGGCTAGTCATATTATCTTTGCACGTTGGCCCCCATGAGGTGACCTGCTTCACATAGGATATTGAAATGACTGGGGTCTATAGACCATGAAATGTGTGCTCAGTTTATAATTTTTTAAAACTGAGCACACATTTTTTTTTTTAAATTTAGACAATCCTGACATCCATAGACTTAGATAAACCCTTTTAGACGCCTTTTTAAAAAAAATGGAAAGTAAAGGTTTGTGTTTGTCATTTTTTACATTCTAACTGCTTTTATCCCAGTTGAAGAAACATTTACAGACTGAAGGTTACACATTAGAATCTGATGATCCTCCTGGACCCTGTATTGCCAGAAAGTGCAACTAAAATGCAACTCAAGCCTTTTTCCTCTTGTAATTTACCAGTACCTTTAACTACTATTCAAGATTATAATTTTTATTCCCTTCGTGTTATTCAAACACCCCTTCTGAGACTTTCATATGCATACAGCAAAACAGTGACCAGCCACTTACATTTTCTTATTAATTTTTTCTGTAAGGTTTTAAAAAAAATTCAATATGTCAATAATCCCAATAATTTCCAAAATGCAAATAAAGAACAATTAGCATAGCTGTCTTTTGTAACATTACAAAGAATTGGAATACAAGGTTATAAAACGCATTATATGAATGCTTGGCTATAAAAATGTGTATGTGAATTGTGAAAGAATTGTGTCTGAACTGTGTCAGGAAGGCTTTTCCAGAGTTTAGGAGCAAAACGCTCTACCTTCTTCAGCGGACTTTGTGATTATACCAAAAGTCCAGAGTTTTGTGATCTTGAAGAGTGTGTTGGTTTGTAGCCTGATAGAACGCAAGTTAAATATACAGGAGCTAACCCATTGTAAGTAGGAATACCTTGTATGTAATATCGAACTTGACAGGTAGCCAGTTTAGAGATGATAAAATCAGTGTTATATGATCAAATTTTCTGGATCTAGTAAGGGCTCTAGCTGCTGCATTTTGGACCAACTGTAGCTTGATATTGTGGATGCTGAACAACCACTTAGCAGTGCATTACAGTAGTCCAGTCTGGAGGTCATAAATGCATGAACTAGTTTTTCTGCTTTAGGAATGCAAAATATGTTCTGCAGCCAAGCAATGTTTTTAAGATGGAAGAAGGCTGTTTTTTTGTGACATTTGAGGCATTTGATTTTCAAGAGACAAATTGCTGTCTACTTTACCACTCAAGTTTTTGACTATGCTGGCTACAGTGATAGTACATCCTTCTATTTGAAAATTGTATTCTAGAAGCTTCTGTTTACAGGTTTTTGGTCCAATAACTAAAAACACTGCTTTATCTGAATTTAAGAGAAGAAAATAACTGGTCATCCAATATGTTATATCTTTAAAACACTGAAGCCTTGAACAAGAAGTATTGTCTGGTCTTGAGATATATAGTTAAGTATCAGTGTTTAGCTATGAAAAAATGTAATTTAATTTTGTTTTATGTGTGTGTGTGTTGAGGGGGGAATTATAATATTATCACATACTACACACAAAACATGGAAAAACTTATCTTATTGGTTAACTTTAAACTTCCACAAGTAAGGAACCTACGTTTGTGTACTTCGAGTCTTCATGTTTTTCAATATTTGACTGTTTTTTGTATAATATTTTGTGGAGAGTAATGTGCCATTATTGTTTTCCACACCGGTCTTATCTTTGGTGTAGTATTTCTATGTTCCAGACTACTTGGAATGCATGTTAATTGATGTTTTTGCCATATTTGGCATAAGTTTGTTGTTTTAATTTTTCAAAACTGTGCTCATTTGTGTGTGTGTGTGTGTGTGTGTTCATCCAATGGACAATTTGAGAGCAACTGCAAAGCATCCAGTTCTCATTTTACATGCATGATGAGTAGTTGATTTAATACTAGATGCAGAATTGTCATTAGTATCCATCTGCTTACAACAGCACAGTCATACTTTCATGTTTAAACAAGAGAATTTACTTGCAAATACAGCAGATTAGATATTCAGCACTTTTTAGCTAATCATTTTCTTATAGTGATTGTCCTGATAGAGTGCTGATGGAAAAGCGACCTGAGTGCCATGAAGGGAAGAGAACTTTTGTGACATTCACAAGGTGTTGACATAAATATTTAAATGGTACATGCCATTGGTAAAGAAGCTGTCCTGGTTTATAAGGCATGATTGGCAATACAAAAGGGTATGTGTAAAGATCTGGAGTCATAATAATCAGCCTTTACTGGCAAGTGTGTGTGTGTATGAGAGAGAGAGAGAGAGAGAGAGAGAGAGAGAGAGAGAAAGGGGGATGTAGTAAAATAGGCCCATGGCTGGATGAACAGGGATAATTGCAGGTGCCAGTCTGTCTTCTGGTCTTTAATATGGACCTGTGGGAATAATTGAAGAACTTTAGAAAAATGCAAAGGAGTAGCTGAACTGGGCAGGGCTGTGAGTAGTGGTATAGTTATTTGGGCCTATAAATCGCAAAGCCAAACACTGTAACATACATTTTTTAAAAATATTTAAGTAAAACTATTCAAGCATATGTTAAAGGAATCGCTCAACCAAAAATATAAATGTCATCTTTTACTGTCCTGTCCAAACCTGTATATTTTTTTCTGTGAAATCTTTACCTTTGTAACCCCTTTGCTTATGGAAAAAATTAGGACTTTTCTACAGTGACATTTATAACTAAAAACATTTGCTTTTAATGTATCAGTCGTTTAAGAGTCATTTACAGAACAGAACAATCTTTGTCTGTATGACTGATCTCCATCCACCTCCTCCAAATCTCTGTTTTACAAAACACCTTCACTGATAATAACACCTTTCAAAAAGTATCAATGATTGATTTTCTATAAATGCTTTTTAGGTGAGTCTTTTCTCTGTTGATGGGTGAAAAAGAAACAATTCAATTCAGAGTCAATTTCAAAATCACTAAGCCTGAAAGGGCTGTGTGTGAAATTTGATATGAGAGCGTAGTCTGAGGGCCCATGCAGGCCTGGACTAACAGCGAGTGATGGGGCTGGAAGGCTCAGAACTATGGCCCGTTAAAAGTTGGAACAGTGTTGCACACCAGCCATCACATCTGCACTCAAGCATGCACATGGATATAAAAACTTTTTGAAACTTGAGAAGTGTGTGCTATTATGTTAGAGAACAACAATGACAGGGACTTCAGTTGTTATTTTCTTTATACAATATTGATATCCTAAAGACGGTGTATTTTATAGAGCAAACACAGGAATGTCATTAATAAACTAAAAGTTGATACTAATTCTTGAGGCACTCACAACATCTTCTAGAAGCCCCCTTCCTCCAACTGAGATCATGCACCTTCACTGTTCTATGGAAATCCTCTGCTTTTATTAAGTATTATAAAATTGCATTTGTTGCAAACCCATTAAATAACTACACTAATCACAATTCTGAGGAAAAATCTTGTAGTTTCTTTTTACAGTGCATTACGTGTACTATTGTATAAGAGTTTTTTAAGAGTTTAGGGAGACTGACACAATTACATCATTTACAAAGTTTCACTGGAGTGGATAGTCCCTGCTGAACTGTTCTGATAATGTATAGGGTTAAGGCTAAAAGTGCAAAGTTTTAATAACAAAATATGACATTATATCAAATTTCAGCAGAAGTAGCAAAGACCAATACATACATTAATACCAAAGTTATGTCTGATACCAAGACATTTCAGAAACATCAGTTACTTCCTGTCGGAGCTCCATATGGAGGCTTGTATTGTTTTAGTTAAGTAACGTAACCAGTAGCGTTTCAAGCTTCGTTGAGTGCATTACTTTGAGAAGGAAAACACCGACCATAAATACTTAACTAATTTATTTCATTTTCTTTTATTTCCCTTTGTTAAACCAAAGTGCTGCCCAATTAAAAAATTGTGAAATAAAACTGAGCATAAACACTTTAAAGACCTATTTATTTATTTATTTTGAGGTGTTTATGTGTGTTATATGTTGCTATATCAAGAGTTTGTGAACCATGTAGCACACATTTTAGCGCTGTCAAACTTTTTCTGCACCATATTTGTATTGACCAGCAGGTGTCCCTAGTGTGTGTTCAAAGCGTCGAGAACTAAACCACTTTTAAACACATCTGGCGGGAAAGTTTAAAAGCTTTATTGAAGAGTCATCTTACCAACACTATAGACTAACATAAATATATGAAAATAAATACATAGTTATTTTAAGTATTTATGCTCAAATAAATACTTGTTTCAAATACTTGTGTTATTTTATAATTTTGTAACTGGGTAGTGCTTTTGTTGAACAAAGAGAAAATAATTTAAATGAGTTCAAGTATTTATGGTCAGTGTTTGACAATGTTTAATAGCCTTCAGTGTTTCAGCCCCCTTGAGTTCGAGAGGGTGTTTGACACACACAGTCATTATACAGTCCTGCAAAAAGCGAAGCCCTTCTTGAGGCACTGCACTCAAACAAGATTTAAAACTTCACTGGTGGTGTTACTTCAAAAAAACAATACAACAATATCAACACAATATTTTACAGCAAAGCCTTCGATATGATTGTGTGTGTGTATATATGTTTTTTTTTATACATCCACTAAAGTCATTGCAAAAGTAAATCAGAAAAGTTTAATATTTTTTGGCAGATGCCACTTGCTTTAATATTTTGTATCAAATTTTTGTAGTTAATTTTGTGACAGTGTTTTTAGGACTAGCGTGTAAAAATGTCTGGAATGTATTATTTGGGCACAGTATTTATGTGAAAATAATGTCCTCTAAAAGCATTTTGTATGTGTCTCATTTTACTTTACTGTCCAGACAGAAGGGAACTGAGGAACCCACAACAGATGGCATTTCTCTTTTGTATAATATCTTACCTGCTTTCTCAGTGTTATCTTGCATACAGCAAGGACTTAAACACATATAACAATGTGATTGTTTGTGTTTCTTACCAAATATTTGCTTCCGTTAGACATGTAATAAAACATTGTACTAATTGTGTCCATGTGTTGTTCTAGGTAGGTGTAGGGTTAAACAACAACAATATCCAGGCAAGAGTCAAGACAGGCAGCAAACAATCATAAACGGGAGAGAGTAATCCAAGGTCAAAAGGCAGGCAGCAAACAGGCAATAAACGATAGACAATCTGAATCAAACACAACAAGTTAAAAAATGAATAAGTTCTCAGAAATGTATGCAATGCAAAACAAGACTTCACACAGAAGATCTGGAGAGTCCAGGTTATATGGGGTTTGACTAATGTCCACAGGTGATCCCCGGCGGTGATTACTTCTGGGTAGGGTGCATTGTGGGAAATGTAGTCATGAAGAAGGGGTCAATATTCGGGTGGAGGATCCCTCTGCTGGCGCGGAGGAGGTGGAACCAGAGTTCCCTCCATTACAGAACAACCCCCTGTAAGCGGCTCCTGACCAAGGAAGCATTAGATCCCGGGGTCTACTGTGGGGACAAGGGGCCGGTCTCTCTGGATGCACTTGGTGGAACTCTTCTATGAGAGTGGGGTCCAGGATGTCCCCTGCATTAATCCATGAACGCCCCTCCGGACCATACCCCTCCCAATCCACCAGATACTTGATGATGCTACCCTGGCGCATAGAGTCAAGCAATTCATGAACCCAAAAGGCCTCATTGCCATCTACCAAGATGGGGGGAGTCAGATCACTGGAGGTTTCCTCCGATTCCCCCCTCAGTTCGCCAGCAGGTTTCAGAAACAACACATGGAAAGTAGGAGAGATTCTATAATTAGTGGGACAAAAGACAAAATTCAAGACAAAAAAAAAACTGGAGAAATTTGACGTTGAATTTTAAAAGGGCCAACATACCATGGGTTGAGTTTTTTACAGTGAGACTTGAGCCGGAGATCACAGTTGAGTGGATAGCCAAACCCACTGGCCTGGTCTGTAGTCGGGAGCTTGGTGTCTGTGGCGATTAGCATGGAGGGTCTGGCGATGTACAGTATGGAGAAGGTGAGTATGGGCCCGGTTCCAGATCTCCTTACAACGTTGAAGCCATTCTGTGATGGCGGGGAGCTCCGTTGGTTCTCCAGACCACGGGAATAGTGGTGGTTGAAATCCCAAAACACATTTGAACAGTGTCATAACCCTGGCTGGTTTAACTAAGGAGTTCTGAGCGTATTCTGACCACATAATAAACTTGCTCCAGTCGTTCTGTCTTTGTGAACAATATGATCTTAGGAAACGGGTGATCTCTTGATTTAAGCGATCTGTTTGTCCATTAGACTGCGGATGGTAGCCTGATGTAAGACTTATGTTGACCCCCAGATGCTTACAAAATGCAGTCTAAACCCTGGAGGTGAATTGGGGTCCACAGTCAGATACTATGTCCTTAGGAAGGCCATCAAATCTACAAACAAAATTGCATAATGCTTAAGCGGTTTCTAAGGCGGTGGGCAATTTAGGAAGGGGAATGATGCAACAAGCTTTAGAAAAGCGATCAATGACAGTCAGGATGGTAGTATTCCTGAGAATTGTGTAGTTTGGTGATAAAATCAATTGAGATATAAGACCAAGGATGGCGGGGGGTAGGTAATGGTTGAAGTAAACCTGCTGGGAGTTGCTTGGGTGACTTAGAGATTTGGCAAATGGGACAGTTTTGTACAAATGAGATGGTATCGGCGGATAATGAAGGCCACCAATAGTAATTCTTCAGTAATTGTAAGGTGGCCGTGATACCGGGATGACCAGAGCTAGGGGCTTCGTGGACCTGAGTTAACAGGCGCTTTCTTACTGCTTCCGGGACAAAAATGAGGTTGGGTGGACAATCTAGGAGTGGTGGTTCGAGTGTGTTCAAGTGGTTAATCTTGGTTTGAATATTCCTTTGGACCAGGGCTATTGGAAGTTTTTCAGGAATAATATTGTTTGGGGTTGGGTGGGAAGGTTTCTTCTGCTTGGCATGATAATGCACCTGCTTTGGTATTCTTTGTTCTGGGGCAATATGTAACCGAAAAATTAAATCTAGTGAAAAACAAGGCCCACCTTGTTTGTCTGGGGTTCAACCTCTTGGCCGAACATAAATATTCCAAGTTTTTATGATCTGTGAGTACAGTAAAAGGTTGACTAGCTCCCTCTTACCAATGCCGCCATTGTTTTAGCGTTAACGTGATGGCTAGAAGCTTACGATTGCCTATATCATAGTTGTGCTCAGTGCATGATAGTTTCCTGGATAAAAAGGTGCAAGGAAACATTTTCAGGAAACTACCATGATGCTGAGACAATATGGCGCCAACCCAGTATTAGAGGCATCGACTTTGACCATGAAAGGAAGGTCAGGAAGCTTAAGAATAGGCACTGAAGTAAATTTAGACTTTAAATCAGAAAAGGCACATTCGGCTTCGAGAGACCACTTTAATTTGCCTGGAGATCGTTTCGTTAATGAGGTGAGGAGTACCACTACAGTACTGAAACCCCGAATAAACCTACGAAAAAAGTTTGCAAAGCCTAGAAAACATTGTAGTTCTTTTACTGTTTTTGGTTTAGGCCACTTAGTTACTGCACTGACCTTTTTCTTGTCCATGGCTAGCCCCTCATGGCTAATTACATAGCCCAAGAAGGAGGTACTTGTTTGGTGGAATTTGTATTTCTGCTCCTTTACATATAATTGGTGCTGAATAAGGTGATTGAGTACGGCTCTGACATGTTGGATGTTTAAACTGTTTGACTAAATCAGAATATTATATAAATATATACGATTACCCATTTCTCTAGCATATTTTATTCATAAATGACTGTAACACTGCTGGACTGTTTGCTAATCCTAAGGGCATGACCAAATACTCTTAATGGACGCTTGTGGTAGAGAACGGGGTTTTCCATTCGTCCCCCTCCTTAATATGAATTAAATTGTAAATTAAGCCCCTGTAATCAATACAAGGGTGCAAACCTCCATCCTTCTTTTTAGCAAGGAAAAACCCTGCTGAGGTGGGAGAATTGGAAGGTCGAATAAACCCCTTACTTAACTCTTCCTCAATGTATGACTTCATGGTGTCAGATTCGGGTTGCAAAAGGGGAAAGATTCTACCCTTAGAGGGAGTAGCTCCCTGTACGAGATCAATAGCACAGGCAGTTTCTCTATGACGTGGTAATTAAGAAGCCTTATGTTCACTAAATACTTCAGCCAGATCGGCGTATTCGGGGGGAACAGAGGAATAACATCTGTTCAGTAACTATCTCTGGACGGCTATTAGAATGAAAGACTTAAGCTAGGCAATGCTTGAAACAGGTACCTCCCCATTGGTTATTTGTGCATCTATCCAAAAAATAGTAGGATTGTGTGAGCGCAACCAGGGCAGACCTAGAATTATGGGGTGATGAGAAGAAGAGATTATATAGAACTGTAAAGTCTCGGAATGTAATGCACCTATACGTAACCAGATTTCTCTGGTCTGATTTTGGATCTTCTCTAACCCCACAGGTCTTCCATCTATCAAACACAACAAGGAAAACAGGAATAAACGCTCAGAAATGTATGCAATGCAAAATAAGACTTTGCACAGAAGATCTGAAGAGTACGGGATATATGGGGTTTGAATAATTGTCCACAGGTGATCCCCAGCTGTGATTACTTCTGGGTAGGGTGCATTGTGGGAAATGTAGTCTTGAAGGATGGGTCAATATTTGGGTAAAGGATCCCTCTGCTGGCGCGGAGGAGGTGGAACCGGAGTTCCCCCCGTTACATCTGTGAAGGCCTCAGTGGTTTGTTAGAGAACACTAGTGAACAAACAGCATCATGAAGACCAAGGAACTCAACAGACAGATCAGGAATAAAGTTGTGAAGAAGTTTGACAATGACCCTAAACATACAGCCAGAGCTACAAAGGAATGGGTTGGATCAAAGAATATTCATGTGTTAGAATAGCCCAGTCAAAGTACAGACCTAAATCCCATTGAGCATCTGTGGCAAGACTTAAAAATTGCTGTTCACAGACGCTCCCCATTCAATCTGGCTGAGCTTGAGCTATTTTGCAAAGAAGAATGGGCAAAAATTTCAGTCTCTAAATGTGCAAAGCTGGTAGAGACATACCCTAAAAGACTTGCAGCTGTAATTGCAGCGAAAGGTGGCTCTACAAAATATTGATGCTGGGGGACTGAATACAAATGTACACCACTCTTTTTAGATTTAACAAAACAAAAGATATTTTATGACGGAGCCATGGCGAAGGAGAGGCCGATGACTCCCTGGGGCTGAACGATGGCGGCGGAGCCAGAGACAGCAGAGGCAGAGGTGGAGACTGAGTGCAGACGAGCCAGGGTGACGTTAAGGATCCCGAGGGCCGGGGTGGAGCAGAAGGGTTCGGCAACCGAGGTGGAGGCGGAAATCCAGAGGGATGCGGCGAAGCCAGAGCGATGGAAGACTGAAGAGGAGCTGGGGGGAAGGAGGAGTGACGCCGTGCAGCTGAAGGATCAGAGTCCAGAGGAGATGGCGGGACGACAACTGACTAAGGCGGCGCCAGAGAGACAAGAGAGCCGGGTGGAGCTGGTGGACCGACAGGCCACCAGCTCATAGGGCCGAGGAGGAGTCTGGGCGCTGGAGGCAGGAAGCAGAGCTGAGGGATCTTCCATCCTCAGCGCAGATGTGGCTGAGGGTGAGCAGAGGGGCTGACAGGCTCCAGCGACATCGGAGGTGAGGAGACCGAGAAAGACATAAGAGGAGGTGGAAGAGGGAGGTTGGGTGGGATTACGTTGAACTCAAGTCCAGTTCGTACTCACCCCCAGCGGTGGTGTCAGGGGCAGGGTCCTCCAAACTACCCTCTTGCTCCACAGGCATGTCCACCATTGAATCTGTATGTTTTTAATAAAGAAAAACGTTTAAAAACCTAACCGTTGAAATTAAAGTATCAGCAACAAGAATTGCACAGCAGTGTAGCTCAACAAGGTAGTTCAAAGGCATGCACGAGAAAAGTACATACAATAACCGACAAACTAAACATCCAAACAGGAAACTTAAATAGTGCTACTAAACAAGGTGAAACAGGTGATGATGATTATCAAAGGAAGTGAGTGAAAACAGGAAAAAAACGGAACCAAACAGAAAACTTCAATATAAGAGTCCATACACGTAACAGCCATGACCCTGATTCCCCTTAGAAACAAAATGTTTTTTTATTATGCACATAGTATAGCTCTTATGCTGTATATCTTTATACATATTTGTTTTCATTTTGCAAAACAATTCTATTAAGATTTTATTGTAAAATTTTGTATCAAATCATATTTGAAAAGGCAACTTTTTGCAAATATGTGCAACACATAATGACAATGAACAGTTTGCCAGTCGTTGTTGGAAAATAAACCCAGACAAGGTTATCTGGACCCTGAAGTGGCAGAGTCTTAAATTACAGTGAAGGGTGTCTGGCTGACTGTGCATTATCCTGCTCACTACACAGCTTCTCACATACCAAATAAATCAATACATTGATATGAAGTATTGATCTTAACAATTAACCTTTCAGACAGATGCACACTGCAATAATATTAAAATATTGTTTCTATTTTATTATTAATAAGCAACTTTTCTTTGTCTAAAGATGGTTTGGTTTTCTTGCTTTGATACCAGTCCACATCATGTCTGGGGCTCTGATCTCTGTCGGCTTGCAGGATCATGTTTAAGAAGTTTGTAGCATGAACAACTGTGTCAAGCACGCTGCGCATAAAATGATGTGCATCTCCGTGCGTCTTTTCGCGGCAACATCCCCAGCTCATATCTCCTGGAGCAGTTGACGTATTTTAAACCAGATTTGTCAGCCAGATGCACACTGCAATCATATTACAATATTGTTTTTATTTTATTATTAATAAGCAACTATTTTTGTCTAAAAATGGTTTGGTTTTCTTGCTTTGTCTGAGGACCCATGAGCTTCTAGATGGCTACCAAGTCCTGTAAGGCCACTGGTTGAGGTAATGCACATGTTCATTTCAAAGTAAAACAAGCCGGTAATGCCTTTGCCAATAACTGAATGGCAGGCCTTTTTTTAGACAGATGGTCTACACTCTAGTGGACAGTGATCCTCTATAACGCTATCAGAAGAGCCGCTGGATTGGCTGCATTCCTGTCAGGCCTCAAAATTTGTCCAAACATTGCCATCCAAGTTACAGTACCTGTGCATATGTATGTCATTTAAACAGCTGTATGTACATTGTTCTTCAGTTTGGTAAAGTATTGTATGATTCTAGATGTGAGTGATCTGCTGAGTTCAGCTGATGAGAGTTCCTTATTATAGGTGAAAAATAACCTTTATGACTAATCAACTTAAGTCACTATTTTGGAAGATTGTGCATAATTTCAGACAAATATAGCAGATCTTTCTGTGAGAAAATTTTAACTGCATAATCAACATTGTTGTTGTTATTTTAGGACTTTGCTAACATATTTGAGAAAATTAAACAGGAATATTTAAGTTGACTCTAGTTATATTTACATCGCTAGGCAAAAACAAATACTTTTTTGCAAGTACAAATTTAAGACTTATTAAAAATTAGGTGGACATTTGACATGGACACATAATCTACACTCAGGGCTGCTGACAGCCAGTAGGAGTCTAATGCACCTGATCCAGATGTTTATACAGGCATGACACAAAATCACTGAGGCTTTTTCCACACAGTCCAGTCACCCCTGGTCTTGCCTGTCTTATCTGTCTCCTCCTCACACATAAACTCTTATAAAAATCACAAAAACAGAGAGAAAGTAAGGATACTTAGTTACTCTGGGGAGTTTAGTCCAAAATGCAGCATCTTTCTAAAGCAAGCTTGCTAAAAGGCAAAATGCTTTGATTTAGACTTTTTGAATGATACATGCTTAGTACATGTACTAAGCCCAATATTGCTGAATGCATGATTTAAATAGGGGAGCCTATGGTTTCTAAGTTTTTATTTCTTGTGGTAAGTTTTACTTTTTACTTGTCATTTTCTGTACAGGCACAAGTTTTAAATATTGGCTACAAAATAGTTATGGAACATTTTCACTGTTTTTGCCTATAAGAAATACAATTTAACATGTTGACCATTTAGCATGCTGTAAGGTCATGTCAAACTATATGGGTAATTCTATTCACAATGTACATTTTTAGATTGAAAACAGCGTTACACAAGACATTTTAAGACAGGGAAACTGAAGACGCAAACCCTCAAATTCGCATGTGACAACCAGGCCTATTTCCTCAATATCTTTTTAAACAGGAAGGGCTAAAATAACACCTTAGTTGTCCCTATAAACTTCAATATGTGATTAATGTATTACAACAAATTAAACTGAAAAAAAATCTCAATTTGTCCATATAATTTGGAAATGTGTAAGAAATTCTTGTAACCTCGTGCGATCGTAACAGTGAGTATCCTTAGACTTGATGGCATCACTAATTGTTTGTTCTTTGCCAATTCAATTAAGTTTGAGTCATTTGGTCCACTGACGCACGCGAGTCTGTTCAGAGAATCTCATTGTTTACAGATCTGGATGAAGCGCTCGTGCGGTGATGATGACTCATATTGCAGCATGATTCACAACCTCGTACAGTTGCATGCATCCATCCTGTGCTGTTCGCATCATTGCAGTATTTTCTCCAGCAAGTGACAACCGAGCTTATTCAGGCCCCCTCGAAACTTTGTCCAGCTTTTATATTTAATTCCAAATAAATGTTTTAAGTGAGGACCGTTTACGCGTTTTAGACGCAACGGAATACAGCGGTGTCGAGACGCGTTTTCATAAGTTAAACTCTTCTTAACTTGACGAGACGTCTTGTGGATGCTATAAGTAACACGTTAAGACGCCATAAGCGAGGGACAACTTTCGAAAACGTTTGTTTGACGCATTTGTACATTTACAAACAATTAAAACGGATCTTAAAAACGTTCTGTATTACATCGTTACATCGACCCGTTCTTGCATTCAACAACACATCGAAACGGAATGAAACAGAATCAATTGCAATGCATTTGAGCTGTTTTAACTTGATGGGGCGACTTAAAAACACGACGCCCTGGCGCGAGTTGCGACGCGACGGCCACAAACGCCCATCTGTCGGACGCGTTCTATTTATGATAATGAACGACAACACTTCATCTTTTATTTATTCTATACTCTAACATAGAGCTCATAAAGCTCGACAGCAACGCTCGCGCATGTTGTTTACCTCCACGCAATGTGTGTCCCCGTCTTTTAATTTGTCTTGCAAAGAGGCTCAGCCTACTGACGTATAGCCTATGTACGTTTATTGCAGACAGAGCTTTTACAAACGTACTTTTGGCCACAGAGGGTCTATTTTGAAGGTCTACATAAGCTTAATGTGATTTATCACAGGTTTTTGTATGTATTTTCAGCACTGGACAGCTCGTTTTGTTTCTCTACCAAACGCTTCACTGTCAAATGATTGACAGCACAAATAACCATACACGAATCAAGGACACTTTCCCTAGCCCTATAAGGTGATGAAGAAGACGGGATATTGGAAGTGTTCAGAAGTTCGAGTCATTTTCACGACTCGGTTCTTTCGAGCAGTTCTTTTTAATCGGCCTGTTCAAAAAGCGGATTTGAGAACCTCTCCAACACGATCAACCTCGACAGAATCGTCCGGCCTGTTTCGCGAACCGATTTAAATGAATCTTTCGCGAATCGGACACCACTAGACGTTAGAGCGAATGGTATCTGCCGTTCTAGTGCTTTGAGACTGGAGTAGACGAAAGAGGGCGGAGTGTGTTTGTCATCCAAGTGAGAAGTACTGACTCCCTGCTTCAGAAAAATAGGATTTTCTCTCTCATTCGATAACGTCTTTTGTGGTCCAGCATCATATTGAGAGAAGAGCGTCGGGGATTCTTTACGTCTTCCTTCCTGCGAGGGTATGTGGAGATAAGAGACCGGCTTTACTGACGAGCGGATACAACAACACCAATGCACCGTCTCTCAGAGATGATAAATGGATTACTGATACACTAAACATCTTCTGTTTGGGGGTCCTGTGGGAGAAATGCGCGAAAATCCACAGGTGGAATAAAATTATGTGCTAATTTGATTCTCTCCAGCTGTGATTAGGCAAAAAGGCAAGGCAAAAGAGGGATTGAAAGATATGGCCATAATCCGGATATCGTTACTCTTGCAAGTAGGATTTGTTATAGGTTCAAATTATAGATATGTGGAACATGATCTGGACCTAAAAGCAAAGCTGCCTATTTATAATACGCATAACATCCAGCAAGCGCATCTCCGGAAGTCTCATTCGGGTTTAGCGCAGAAGATTGAGGACCAGGTGCCCAAAGTGGTGGCTGCGTTTCTGCATACGGGGGATTCCTCCACCTTAAAACACGCCAACTGCTCCAGGAGATATGAGCTGGGGGTGTTGCGGGGAAGGACGCACGGAGACGCGCGTCATTCTATGCGCAACGTGCTTGACACGGTTGTTCACGCTACAAACTTCCTAAACATGATCCTGCAAGCCAACAGAGATCAGAGCCCCAGAGGTGATATGGAGTGGTATCATGCTTTGGTCAGGAGTATCCTGGAGGGAGACCTCAAGATTTATAGGGCAGTTGTCACTTTGAGCGCAGGGTCTACACCTGAAGGGCCACCTGTTTACCTTCAGGCCACTCGGGCAGGGGGAGAGATAATTCTCCAGGATTTATCCAGCAATGCCCAGTTTATTTTGAAAAACAGAACATCAGATACTGAGTGGTACTATGAGCATAAAAATAAAAAGAAGACCAATCTTCATAAACGAGTGCTGAGTCAAGATTTTGTCTCCTATGACGCTTCTGTGCGCAATGGAGAAAGTTATATCACCGACAAAACTCAAATTCATTGGTCAGCTCCATATTTAGAATGTGAGAATGGAAATTTCATTCCCAGATGGCTTTTAACACTGTCTGCTGGCTTCTATGGTAGTAAACCCAACCGGAGCCCTGAGTTCAGGTAACTTTGGTAACATGTCAACAAGGACTTGTTTTACAGATGCTTATTAATGCTGCATGGTATAATACAGATTTTTCACATAAAATCTTAATTTTAAGGATTCATATTTTGTATTCGGTAGGAATTAGTCTTTTATCAAAAAAATGCTTTATTATAATCACAATGTTACCTATTTTAATAACATAGTACATGTTTTTATAGTGTTATTCTAGCTATTTGTCTAGTATTTTAATCCACAGTATGCTGTTGGTTGGTATGGCAAAGGTTCCTTGCAGGTGTAAAGACTGTTTCTAAAAATAACTAATGCTAGTTATATAGCAAGAAACCCCCTCGGCCCCTGAATAATCAGTTTGTTTCACAGTATACAAACGGGACAATTGGAGATGTTTAGATTGATTGGTAGAGATGTTGTGTAGAAGGATCTTTGGATCCTCCGTTCAAAGATGTGTTAAGGGCCACCGGTAATGCCTAAGCACAGAGATGAGGAATAGTGCTGCTGCTGTTTCCTGTTTACTAATTAATCCCTCAGCTGCTTGTACCATGGACTCAGGTTTTAGAACTGGAATTGTTCTTTACAAGTGGATCCTGTACAGTAAACGCTAGCTAAAACTCTTAAAAAACTCTAAACTCTTAAAAGCTAATTATTCATAATGCATTTGATGTAAGTGTATTTAATTTTATGGTTGGGCTGTGTCATGTCTTAATTAACTTGCCTTGTATTTTGTATCACTTGTAGCCATGTGTTTTAAAGTAGTGACTGTGCTATTTAGCTCAGTTTGTACCATATATCGAAATAGCGTTCACAGTTCTGGACACTGTCATCTTTGAATCCTCCAGTCGATTGTCTAAACGAGGAAAGCCAGAGGAAGCTGTTGTCTCTCTGGGTTTGTTCAGTAGTTATGCTGTAATTTGTAACCTCTCTGCAGGTCGATATTTGGCCAGGGCTCATCTTATGATTGCTCGTATCCCCAGAGTAATGAATACCAAAACACTTGCTGGCCATGACATTAAGGTAGATCCATCCTGCCATTTGCCACCTACACATATTTATGAGGGGCAGTGATGGAGGAGGGGGTGTTCTCTAATGCAATGCCTGCAGCTTTCACTTATAGGATCACTTTCAATCAATACAATAATGAATAAATAATGAAAGATGTACAACAGCAACTAGAGGTAGCCCTCATGCATCTTGAGATATTTTTAGATTTATATTATAAGTCTGACTTTTAGAATTAGATCTTTATATCTTGCAGACAACCTTATCTTTATAAACTGGAATGTCTAGGCATCAGCCATCAGGTGAAATGTTAATTACATCTTGTAGAGTCTTTCTTAGACGACTTCCATTATAAACCTTGAGCTAATAGATAAATGGATCTTTGCATTTTTTGAAGAAGATGTGTGTTGCTTGCCCATAAAGGGCACTGGGCACTGCTATGGGGTTGCTAAGGTGTTCTAAGTGTTTTTAGGAAATTTCTATGTGGTTTCTAGGGTGTTCTGAGTGGTTGGCAGGGTGTTGCTAGGGTGTCAAATCTTGTATTTGCAAGCATCAGCTATAGGAATGAAACAAATGATGTGTAAATATTCTGTAAGACCATACAATGGGTACTAAAAAGTCTATGACCACTAGTAAAATCTAGCATTTTTCTTATTGACTTATTTTCCATAGGTTCTATTGCTAATTTGTGGTAAAAAAATAATTAAAATGGTACATGATTTTCACAATTTCTTATTTGTATTTGTCTCCCTTTTTTGCTGTAAGGACATTATGCACTTAAGCTTGCAGGGACTCCACAAGTTTGTACAAAACTAGATGATCCATGTAATTTCTGCATGATCTTGCATGCATCATTGGAAGCGAGGAAATCTGACCTTTTGTACAAATTAGTTAACATGGTCCGTGTTATAAATTAGCTTATTTAATTAGTGACCTACATGTGCAGTTGAATAGCTAATTACATATATAATGTTCCTATGTATTTTGTTTCTAACAAATCTTTTTGTAGTTTTAATACTGTTTTTCATTTTATTTCCATATTTAAATATGATTTGAAATCACAGTTTTTCTCTGGACTTTTGGACCCCACAGTATAACAGTATGGCAATCTACTACATTATAGAGCACAACTATGCAGTTGATTTATAGTTTTGGTCAGTGGCGGACTGGGACAATAGTTCAGGCCGGGAATTTGACTCCACCCCCAGGCCACCTCTGCTGCTGCAGTCACCACCACCCTATTCATGTAATCTATTGGACTGATAAACTTGTAGGCTAACCCTATTAATGTAACAGGTAGACTACCAGATGCAATATAAATGAATAAAAACTCACTAGGAATACACCATTTATACTACCAAACCAATGACAAATAGAAAATTGGCTTTTTAAAAGAGATAATAAGAGACACATTCACATGTTGAAAT
>JAZGTJ010006350.1:0-25137 GCA_036877575.1 Botia almorhae | reverse complement strand
GAGATCAACTCACTGCATGGAGATCAACTCACTGCATGGAGATCAACTCACTTGGTCTTACTGTGGTCAGACGCGCAGAGGAAGCCATGTCGGAACATGAACTTGGACATGACGAAGGGCTTCAAAGACATATGGAAAGGTGAGCGTATCTCCTGACGCTCAAAGAGATCTGGGTGGTTACACACCTTAAAGCATAAATCAAGAACAACAAGCATTGAGTTGCACAGCTTTAACAGTTAACACTGGTGTTCTTTCAGTAGGTCCATCTACCTTCCTGAACTGCATGACAAGGTTCATGAGGCTGCTGGTGGTGTTGTGAGCCTGCTGGGCTGTGCCCATGGACGACTGCAGCAGGTCCTCGATGGAGATCTTGTTCTTCAGAGCCTGGTAGAGCAACCTCTGCCTGCTGGTCAGCTGGCAGTATGTCAGGATTTCAATCTGAGATGATGGTATGGAAAATGAACATCAACATCATGCATATAAGGTGTAACACGGATCTCAATTGCGTCTGAAGGAGTGTAAAACGGTACTTTGTCTGAGAGCTCGTTCTCCACGTCCTTTTTTATTCGTCTCAGCATAAAGGGTTTCAGGATCATGTGCAATCTGGAAAGCTGGTCTGAAAGGACAAACCACAATGAGTTCTGTGCACTGGGACCAGTCCGGTAATTGAATGCATATTTATATAACTTTAATGGAGTTCAGCAAAAGTTGACTGACTTTCATCTATCGCAGATTTGTTCTCAGCGTGGCTCTCGATGTCCTTGGAGAACCACTCGTTGAATTCCTCATGAGAGTCAAACAGAGTGGGCATGATGAAGTGAAGCAGGGCCCACAGCTAAGGGCAAGAACAACAGTGTCAGACCGCAAAGGCACCCACATACACAACAGATGCGGGTGTG
Organism: Botia almorhae; assembly: GCA_036877575.1. Taxonomy (NCBI): domain Eukaryota; kingdom Metazoa; phylum Chordata; class Actinopteri; order Cypriniformes; family Botiidae; genus Botia; species Botia almorhae. The sequence continues at coordinate 24,238 of JAZGTJ010006350.1, read as the reverse complement.
CACAAGAAACTATCATACACACATGAGAACGTTTCTAAGGTCTCATCGGGAGTTCCATACGAACAGGTTCCCACGCCAACACACTCACCTCAGCCATTGTGTTCTGGATCGGTGTCCCTGTTAGCAGGAGGCGGTTTCTACACTGGAACTGGAGAAGAATCTTCCATCGGACACTGCCAAGAAGAACCAGACACAGCTGCTGAGACTTTCCAAGCTTTATGAAAGATATTACTTTCCGTATGACAACAACACTTCATAGTACTCTTAATCTCACCGGGCTTTCGTACTCACAAACGTTTGGCCTTTCATTGTTTATGGAGATTTTAGGACTTGAAAAGCTGCTCTGACACCCAGTCGAAACTCAGATCGGGCAATAAATCATGTTCTACCACAGCAGAAGCTGCTGACACATGTGCTGTCATCTCTCAGAGCTCTCAGAGAGGCACAAAGTCACACTAAGAGAGGCTTGTGAGGCCCTCGTTCTCTGATGGGTTGCAGCCCAGACTGAGTGTCACTGCACTGTGGGGTCACCGGGTCTCCAGAACTTTTGAGATGTAGCAGTACTGTGGAAGCTCTTTTATTCTTAACCAAAGTTCCAATAAGGATCCTAATGTTAATATATGGCTATTTTAAGAGTAATGCCATGGGCCAAACATTTCGGAACATTTCCAGTATTATACTGGCCATCAGCCACTCTACACTCTACACATCATGTTTGTACATTAAATCAGACCATTTACATTTACGCATTGGGCAGATGTTTTTATCCAAAGCGACCTACATTGCATTATACGATACATCGTTTCTGAGTATATGCAATCCCTGGGATCGAACCCATGACCTTGGCGTTGTTAACACCATGCTCTACACAACAGGATCAATACAATAGTAGTACACATTTTGTCTTGGGGTATAGGTAGAAGTAGTAAATTAATAGGGCTTTTTGTTTCTGTAGCTCGGTAGGGTGGTTGAGATTAGATCTAGATTAGATAAACATAAAAAAATTACCTGGTGCTGCTTTTCAGTGCCTGGGCTTCATCTAAAACCATATACTGCCATTTCACCCTCTGAAAATACTTCACATCCTGCACCACCAGCTGATAACTGGTGATCACCACATGAAATGGTGCATTCTGGGTATACAGGGTTTTCTATGGGGACAAGAACAGGACAAAATACAGTTGACGACTTTTTTTAAATCTTAGACTTCTTAAATAATATGCTGCAAAATGTTTACCTGGCTCCAAAATTTTCTAATAACTTTACGATCATGAGGATTCCCCCAGTACGGTAGCACCTGTGAGACAGAAAAAACGTTTTAATTGCTAAATAATCAGAAATGCATTTCACGCTCCTAAACTCACTGTAAGCTGTATTGTGTACAGGAAATTCATTAAATGTTTTCTGGGTGGGATACACATGGTTTGTAAGACTCAGAGGAGGTCTAACTGGCAGGAAACGAATATTTAGGCTGCTGATATTGGTGAAGCGCACTATAAATGAATCAACACTGCCCCCTAAAGATGAAAAAATCATAAACAATCTGTCATGAGTTTCCTTTAAGCAGAAATACGCAAATTCCGAAAACAGAGTCAGTTCAATGGGTTTATGAGAAGTTTATAACAGACTGACAGAGAGAAAGAGTGACAGAGAGACACCAAAATAAAGTAAAGGATTCCACAGCTGCAGGTGTTTCCCTGCACAGCTATGGCACTCACCTTGAATTTGGGGACGAAGCGCGAGAACTCCTGATGCCAGTTGTTGAGTGTTGAGGCAGGGGAGATGATCAAAAACGGTCCCCAGATGTTTTCCCTCTGCCCGACAGAACACACAGACACAGGACAAACAAGCAGGTGCAGATGGAAAAAAGGGATGATGAGAAAGAGAGAAAGAGAGAAAGGGGGGGTTCAAAACAGGAAACAACTGAACAGAGAGGCGATATGCTAACATGGCTTCCTATGGGCCTGCAGTGCAGCTTTCAAATAGAATATCAAAACTCCCACAATTCCACATTCCCTTCCCTCTGCAGGGTCTGGAAATTGAGGAAAACAGCGGAGACAGCTGGAGAGTTCATTCATGCCAAACTTATTTGTGGTTTTGGGGGCTTATTTGAAAAAAATGAATGTGATAGCACAGGAAAACACAACAGAAAAGTTGTTTTAATGTTGCTTCCTAAATAAACAAACCAGTTCTGGATTTTAAATCTGACAATTAGAGCTTTCTGGTGATGGGAAATACAGTATTTTCCAAGTAAAACCTGGTGAATAATTCCCTGGGGATTTTGCAAACCCTGTTATTTGAATCTTATATTGTTGTAATTGCTAAAATTACTTGCGGTAGACTTATAAATATTAGTAAGAATGAATCGAAAAAGATCAGTAATATTTTATGATAGTGTCATATGTTATGTTTTCCCATGTGTCCAGTGTCTTCCTTAATTAAATGTTAGGATTTCAATCACCTGCATTATCAATATCCAAAAATGTTGTTAGTTCATACCTCTGCCAGGTGAGCCAGCAGAGCAATGCTCTGCACTGTTTTTCCCAGTCCCATCTCATCTGCCAGAATCCCATTAATGCCCTGTGAGATACACGCAGAGGGTCACGAAAACACACCAATCAATGAGTGTCCAAATGTGACTTACATTTGCAGATTACAGATTACATTACAGATTACATTAATCTCATTACCACTGACCTGTTCATAAAGATTGGCCAGCCAATTCATGCCTTTCAGCTGGTAGCCCTTGAGTTTCCCATTGAAGAGGGTGGGCTGGGGGATGTCTTCACCTGCTTGAATTGAAGGATTCGACAAGCTGTAGCTCTCGCCGAACCCTGAACTGGACACGCTGGCCGCATGCAGGGAGGCGTAACGGCTGTCTTTAGCTTCCTCGTCAAACATTCTGGTCTGCAGAACAGAAAGAGATGCGTTACATTTTGTGTCTGGCTTAATTAACAATTCAGAAAGCGAACTTGCATAAACAAATGCAAATGTTTTCCCTGGGCAGGTATGAATGAGGTATGGATGACGGACCACTTACTCTTGCCTGGTGGATCTGGTACGCTTCCTTTGCATTCTTTAGGGCCTGAGATTTGTAATATTCACTATCTGCAAGACAAATAATAATGTGCATTTTCATAAGTTCCAAGCATGGAATCCTATTCATTCATTGGAGGAAGGGTACAGGCTTACCGTAGTCTTCCCGACCAACATTGACCATAACCCCTCCACCGATATCGATCTGCCGCTGATTGCCGTTGTCGTCAAGCTTGCGTAGGATGTCCTCTTGCGTGTTGTCCTCTGCATTCTGCTTGCCCCCCATGAAGTGGGCATACAGCTCCGTCTGGGTGATCAGAAAGTTCAGCTTCCTCTGCTGGCGCTTAGCCTGATGGGACACAGGGGAGGAAGTGATAGGACCATCTTTCGGGAAGTGGTTCCCAGGGAATTGTGGGTCGTGAATGCCATGTGCATCGATACCTCCCGCATCTCCTCATCCAGCTTGCGTTGCTCGAGAGCCTCCTTTTCAGCCCGCTTGCGGTGCTCCTTCTCCACCTTCTCATACTTCTTCCAGTACAGAAGCATCTCCTTAGTCAGGCGGCGTGCCCGCGGCAACGTCTCTTTGCAGTTCTTCTGCGCTTGGATTGCAGCCCTCCGAACCTCACGCATGCACTGGTGGGCCAGCTAGACATTTAACATATTGACATTTTAGAATTTCTTTGTATTTTGCTTGTTTTCATTTTGTACAATACCTGACAATTCCTCAAGTTTGCTTATTTAATTAGTGACTTATTTAATTTAGTGATTAGTGAATAGTTCAATATCTAAACTTCTCTTATTCATTTAACATAAAACATTTCTGTTTTCAGTTTTACATTTTACGTTAAATTTTACACTTAAATTAGAACCCCAGATTTTCATTTGGTCTAATATCAGTGTATATATCAGAGTATATATCGGAGTACACATCAGTGTATATGTATTAGTGTTTATATATCAGAGTATATATACCAGAGTATATTTCAGTGAATCTCTTACCTTTCTGGCATTGGTAAAAACAAAGTTCTTTGCTGAGACTTTCTGTTTAAATGCCTGAAAGAAGACAATAAAAACTCATCTGAAAGCAGGAACAGAAGAAACCCTCACACACTGACCTATTAAAACTGATTTTACCTTTGGGATTTCTTTTTTGGCGATAATGAGCCAGACCTTTCGTCTACGCGCATTTAGTTGCTCAATGGTTAAGTGCTTCTTTTTTATCATGGGAAGAGGTGCATCATGGGAAAACTTGGCAAAGATTTTAGTAACGTGCGGCCGACCCTCTGTGGAGAACTCCTCTCCTCGTTTCTTCTTTTTCTTCATCTTTTTTAACTTAGCTATAAAGCGGAGTATGAATTCATTATCAAATGATCAGAAACCTGTTACTGTAAGTTACTGCTTTTTTTTCCTGTAGGCTTACCCTTACATTTCTTCTCTTCCTTAATCTTCTTTTTCTTGAGGCCCAATAGATGGCGCTGCTGCTCGTAGAAAGGATCGTGAGTGGACATCAAGCCTGTGCTGTAGTGCTGGTAATGCTGCAGCTGTGAACAAACAAACAAACACACACATTAACAACTAACTAAGCTCCAACAATGCTTTTTTTTGCAGAAGCAGCTATGCCGAGCTCTGTGTTCCAACCTCTCGGTCCGAGTGGAACTTGCTTTGGTGGAGTTTGGTGAATTTGTGCAGGCGCAGCATGTCCTGCAGCTCCTCCCGTGTCAGAGTGAAGCTGGAATCATCTGAATCTGTATCTGAATCAGTGGTGTCATCACTCAGCAAGACACCCTGTAATCCACAAACATCAGAGCGCTTAGCAATGCACATGAAAGAGAAGATTCATCCCTCCCTTTTACATTATACATTGTGAATGCATTTACTTTTCCACTGCAGAGTCACTGCAGTATTCACATACCTTCATCCATTTTCTGCTTTTCTTTAGCTTGGAGAAGTTATATAGAGTGGCCTTGTCAGCCCTTTGTTCTGTGGGTGACAGTTTGAGGTTTATGTTTTTATATAACAAAACAGAATCATAAGCAACATGGACACGTGCTACTGCGTGACACGTCACAGCTTGATTGAACCCTTTGCAAAAAAGTTTTCAACACTGGAAGCATCTGTTATGTGTCCTGTCTGAATGCACATTCAGTCATTTTCCCATTTTCCCTTTCTGTCTGAAATTAAAATGTATTTATTTACTAAAAAAAATTCTAGTTTTTTATTTAATTTCATTTGTTCATGCTTTTAATAACTTTTGATTGTGACATTAAACCATCCTTATCATGATTCAGTCTCTGACCTTCTTATTTAATCACTTTTGTCTAATACAATACAGTGTTTAACCAAATAACAATACGCACCAAATTTTTTATTTTAAAATAAATAACCTATTTAGATTTTTACAGGCTAATAACAGATTCCTCTTGAAAAGTGGTAAATAAAGTAGTATTAACAGATTAACCTTTTATTTTAATGTCGCTGATTTAATGTTGTTTTTTAAGTTGTTAATGTTGCTAAAGTTTAGCATCAAACTTACAGGCCCATGTCAGTAAACATTCTGAGATGGCGTACTGCTTCCAGTGTAGACATGGTGTAAGACAGTAACCAGTAAACACTGGTTTATGTGCTGTACCTTGTAGCAGAGCCCCATTGAGCGTTCCACACTCCGTCTCTCTATCTCTGCAGGAATTCTTGGTCTCTTCCTCAGGATCTTCCTTCACTGCCAGCAGTGGGTCAGTGGGAGCCAAAGAAGTTCCTTCATCCAAACCATCATCACTGTCGTCACTCAAAAAGAGAAGAACAAACACAAGCTAAAACAGATGTCACATGTTATTAGCGTTTAACTTTGGGAATTAACGTTTCACTTTGGGAATATGGGGGAATGTAGAAAAACAGTCTTAAACAAACAACAAAACAGCCAAGAATCACAAACAAGGGTTTGGGCATCTAGACAGGGTTAAGGAGTTTATTAGCGTCTTACCGAAAAAAACTAAAAAAAATTGCAAAAGGTCAGATGGGACCTGGATGTTCCTGAGAACTACATGGCATCACCAAAAAACACTGCAATGTGCTTTTTTTTAAACGGTATTATAAACGTATATTTCAATTTGTGTGAATGATACCTGTAGCAGGAAGGCATATATGTAAAAATAATGAATAAAATTGTGTTATTTATATAATGTTTAGGTATTACAGTTCATAGATGATTTACCTGGAAATGTTTTGATTAAAAATAGCAGCAGTCTCCCTTAGAAAGTTGTCCAGGCGTAGCGATCGCTCAAGGTACTGCAGGTAAACTGGTTTGGCCAATTTCGAGCATGTGGCGTCTCGCACAACATCCCGCTCAGAGGCCATAGATAGAGATAAAGTGCCCAAAAAGGGCGATCACTGCAAAAATGATTAAAATATGGATAATTATTGGGGATAATATGGATGATATAAAATATGGATATGGTTTATTAAAATCAGAATGCAATGAATCAGTTTAACAAAGAATCACACTAAACACTAACTACTAACTTGTAAATCGGCATTCATAATTGACCATCTCAACATACTGTCTTTGAATAGAGTGTGAATATGACTTTTAATGGGATACAATCCGAGTTCAACAATACACAGCTTCAGTTGAGGTATATTTTCAAAATGATCTAATCTTTTATAAATGAGAAAATTAAACAGGTAAATATTTACAACTAGGTGAAATGTTTGGTGTAAAATGTTTATTAAAGCTGACAAAAATGTTTTAATAGTTATTTATATAAATCACAAAGGTATCGATTCGTAAACACAATAATAAATAAACGCAAAGGTTGTTTATAGATTTATGGGTATGTGCATTTTAACATGATGCATAATGCACGTGCACCTGTGCATACTGGCAACGCTTATGAGCACAAGCTGTGACAGCACGCTGCATTAAATACTGAATCTCTTTGTAAAAACTTCAGCTCACACAATGCCGTTTGCATTGCTTGCTCTGTGCATTGCTTGTCAGGTGTTATAGCATTTTCTTCAAACACAATTTTTTTTCATATGTGCATGACTTTAAATAAAAATTAAAGTTTATTTACACTAAATTATTTTTAGCGCACATAAGCACTGACACCACTATTGTTTTGTATTGGCGCTATTTAACTATTTCCTGAATGCAACACAACGCACATTTCAAAAATTGACTCGTGTGGTCATTCATTTGGCTTTAACGCGGAACTATTAATACACGACCAATAGGTAAAACTGTAAATGACCGATAACTCTCCAGTATTGGTTTTGCGGTTCTTACATTTAAATGAGACAAACGATTTTAAACGTATATTGACATAACGATACCAACGTATCATTATATACCATGAGGTAATGTATAGCATTATAAAGAGCTGGGTAGGCTCACTGTACATAGCGATTTATTACAGTTTTGATCTTTTTACACTGTTTAGCGATAGACTATTTTATATCTGACATAGCTAGCACAGTAAGCTTGCTAGGTTTAGCTGACGTTAAGCATCTCCGTCAGTATGATCGTTAACCTAAATCCAGGGTTACTGTATGTTGCTGGTGAGCAACACTGCCTTGATAATAATAGGTGGTTATTATTAAATAAACTTAAGGTATGACGACTAAACGATGACTGGATTCGCTGTTTTATTTTCACATTGAATGCTAAGCAGTATAGCTGGCCGCTATTTTTAGCACGGATTTAATATCACAGCAACTTTACGAAGCGCCACTTAATCATTTTGAATAATTCAAATGGGTTCTGTCTCTTTAAGGACACCACCTCTTTGTGAAAATAAATGTAGGTTGATATAGTTGCCGAAATCATATTTTAGTAAGTTGTGGCCTTGTACCACATCAGGTCAAGCACCATCTGTCCCATCTCGTATTTATGCGCTTCGGGAGTCGAGGAGGCCAGATCTCCGATTCCCATATTCTAATTCTTTCTCCCTCCCGGCCATCTTCCCCCATTGCTCCCCCACCATGTTCCTCATAAACGCAAGCTCACCTTGTCCCCAGTGTTCGCCGTTTCTGCTCTGTCTCTGTTGCTGCCGACTCTCAGCTCTCTGTCTCCAAAATGGCGGTTCCAAGTAAAGAGAGAGACCGTGAGCATAGAGTCGGCAGTAGCAGAGAGGCGGCCACTTTCAGTAACTGAGAGAACAGGGACACGGCGCCATGGCGAGGACAGAGTGGGGAACAGGCAGACCAATCGACTAAAGAGTGAAGGCCGCGATCTTATACCCATTTAAGGACCATTCTCCAATAAAGAACTTATAGCAAAATTAAGAAGGGGAATTTCGTTTTCAAAAACCAATAGTTGAAATTTGACTCGGTAGAAATTAAGTAAGGTATTCTGGGGCAGTATCATGCTATCCGAATTAGATTTATTGTGTCTGGAAAAAACGAAAGTTGCCGAAGCTGTCATGACGTAATATTTTCCGAAAGTAGTGTCAAAATATCGCGTGATTGCGACTTAACGTAGAATTTGTCAGTCTTGTTATAAAAGAAAAAATCGTTTTGTTTTTTTATCCCCGTTTAACACAATAAAACTTTAGTAATAAAATAAAGTAATAAAATATTAAAGTAAGAAAATACGATTCGTATGAACATTATTAGGCCAAAATTAATTCTCCCCAATTTCATTAGGCTAGGCACATTTTATTTAATTTAGGGAAACAATTGTCAATCCACTGGCTTTACATTAGTAAGAATTCACAAGTCAACACTCGACAAGAAAAAGCATATCGCAATAGTAAGTCTGGTCACGAAGCAATTCATCTTCTGCATACAATAAAAATTCATTATTCACATTTTATAATGCAACAAAATGCAGGTAAGTGCATTTTTATGGTGGCCTCAGTCTAAGGAAGCAAACATAAAATCAAAGAAGGACATCTTCTTACATACAGCAATAACTGGAATCGTGTTAATAGTCATTCATTAAATATATAGCACGTAAAAAGAAATCATTACAATTCCTTCACAATGCACAAGTGTTAAATTTGCAGCATATGTACAATCTATGCCATAGAGACACAGATTTCTATTACAGCCCTCAAATGAATTGCCGCATGCAGGCATGTTTTTCAGAGCCAGCTGGACATCTCTTGATCAAACTTCTGGGGATCTATGAAAGGCTTGTCAATCGATTTGATCATCAGCTCACCACAGTAGACACACTCACTAGCTATGATGTCATCAATATCTGACTTGATCTGCTCTCTGCTTCCCTGACCTTTGCCCAGGCTCACTGTATCTTCTTCTTTGGGCCTGTGTCTGGATTTGGTGGCCTGTGTGGTCGCCGCCAGCTTCTTCTGAAGCTCCTCCAGTTTATTCTGCTTGTAGACAGAGAGGTGAGGGATGACTTCTTGAAAAAGGCAGTCATGATGGAACATGTGTCCACACAGGAACAGATAAAAAGGTCGATTGAGCAAGGGGAAATCACAAGTGGCACATTTTTCCTGCGACTCCACCACTCCATATTTGTTCCTCATCTCCTGGATGTCTTCACGGATACGTTTGGCACTTTCTGTGGCCTCCTCCATTTCTTGTTTCAGCTCCTCAATGTGCTGGTTGTACTCCTCCAAGGAGTTACAAATTGCTTCTTTAAAGTGGTCTATTGTGACAAAGTCTGGAAAGAAAGGCAAGATGTCTTCAATCTTGAGCAGGTTGCAACTGGACAGGCAATTCATGGCCTTCTTCACATCCTTCTCTTCCTGAACCACATGACGAGCGATCTTCAGCCAGAGCTTCTTCCTCAGCTCCTCATCATCTTCTGGAAGGTCAGCACAAGATTTGGCCAAATCGACATCCACCTAAATAGTGAAATAAATATTGATATACAAAATTTAAAGATGTAATTATCGTAATGGAAGAAGAATTTTAAGCCAAACTTACTTGTAGGGCTAGATCCACAGCTTCCTCATACAGCTCCATAATTTTGTAAACCAAGACACAGGCCTGAAGATACCCATGTTCAGAACAAAGGCGCAAGGCATATTTCAAATCATAGTGGATATCTGAGGCGCATGTTCCTGCTTGTTCAAGGTACCATAACAGGGCGTCCGGCTTGTGTTTAGCATAAAGCGACAGTAAGTAATTATGAATGGCCTCGTCTTTTACTTCCATCTGATACACACAGAACTCCATGTAGCGGATTGTCTCGTTAATCTGCTGCATGCTACCCATCTGACTGTAGTTCACTAACGCTGGGATCAGGTTCTTCGGATCCAACCGGTTTCCCATTTTAATCCAAGCATCTACCACCTTTTTGGGAATGTGCTGCATGAGAACCGGAGAGAACTTGTAGAAGAGCCGGTCATCACAGTGCTTGGAAAGGACCTCCAGAGCTGCGCTGTAATCATCATGCTGACAGTAATGAGATATAACCCGCTCATAGTCCTGCATGATAACTGAAAAATAGACCATATTGTCCACATCACCATGACTAGCGAGCAGGTCATAGATGGTACTGCGGTTGTTATAGAAGCATTCCTTATGTTTGGGGCTTTTGAGGAAGGTGCGGAACTCCTCACGGGTTTCCAGAAAGACATGTTGTTTGCCCTCATCTGCCTCCAGTTGACCGAGCCGGTTGAGATATAACTCGGTCAGCCAGGTCACCAGCAAGGTGATCTGAGTCTTCTCACTGGGTTTCAGGTTGGTTAGCTTCTTAATCAGAAACTCTTTCAGCGCCTCCTCCTGCTTGGCCTCAATAAACTTCAACGCAATCTCCTCAAAGTAATTTTGAGTGAGGGCGTAACACTTGGCACTTTCCAGATAGCGTTTGTTCTGGAACCAGTGCTCTGCCTCTTTTGCTAGAACCATATCTAGACATTCTGGTCTTTCTTTGCAATACTCTTTAGCCAAATCAAACTTATTCATGTTCATGTACATTTGCCAGACATCTCTCGCCTCTCTCTGAATGTGGTAGCGGAAGACGGCTTTTTCAGTGTAAATCCACACGAGCCCCGTAACGGGATCTTTGATCATCTTTTTAAGGGTGCCAAATTTTTCCGGAAAAACATCTTCGTGCACCACCTGTCCGTTTAAGGTGCAGATACCCCTCACGCGATCAGGAAGCAGAAGCAGAAAGTGAAACTGGGTAAGTACTATGGATATAGGCTTGACAAAGTTCAAATCAATATCTGATGTGTATTCCCACACCTGCACATCGCTAAGTAAAGAGTCGGGTCGCACATAGTCCAACTGTCCATACAAAACCCCATTGCCCATCATCCAGGCAAAGGTTTTAGGGCAACTGCGAAGCTTTGATGTGTAGAAAGTAATCTCACTGTAGCCCATGTTGACAGGAAACTCCTGGAAGCTGGGTAGGAGGTCCTGGTTCTGAGCAAAAATGGAGCTAAACCCCTGCTGCTCAGAGCCCTCGGGCAGCTTTCCTACAAACTGAAACAGCCGTTTCCGTGTGGTCGCAACAATGAAGTATTTCGATTCCATGCCACGTTCCACCTCAAGGCAACAAACTGGTGCAGGTTTACCATCTTCCTCCAGGGAGTGAACCTGTTTGAAATACTGGTCTGGGTTGGTATTGAAGAGACTGCCCTCTGAGGCAGAGATCTCCGCTTCAAAGATAATGCCCTGGCTGGTACCAACCAGAATCGGCCCAGTGTTGGCCTCCGAGCCTGTTAATTTGTTCCAACCTATGCTTTCTATTAGGTGGCCTCTCCATCGAGAAAGACTTCGAACCTTCTGGGTGTTTCTGTTTAGATATACACATTCATTTGTAGTGAGGCTGATGACTAAATGTGACCCTGCAACAATCGAGAAGAGATCATTTTATTAGCCTGAAGTACATTTAAGCAAGTTAGAGCTGAATAACACATTTAAAAATGTAAAACTTTTGTTTCCTGAGAGAAACTGCACTGGAGAGCTTTACTTTCTCTGATATCAAATTATATATAAAAAATTATGGATAATCACTGCATTTGTGTTTAATCTTGTGCCTATGCATGTGTTTTTATATATTTGAATAAAGAATTAAAAAACAGGTTGTCTTTCTTAAATTAGCCAGTTCTGGTTAACTACCTTGACATCCTGCTTATGTCATACTAAAGAGAATCTAATCAGAGAACGCGTCTGAATCCTCTCACAAGGTGCGAACATCAACATAATTACCGGTTGGATCCAGGAAAAGTTTGTGCACTTTGCTATCATCCTTTCTTCCCAGTTCAATCTGGTTTGGCTGATCAGGTTTTCCCAGATCAATTCTTAAAAAAAAAAAGTATTACAACATTCTGTAACTATTTTCTGTAACTATTAAATTAAAGCCATGAAAATTAGCCACATTTTGTTGCTGCAACGCCTGGCAAAAAGTTGACCAGTTTACCTGAATTCATTATGGAGCTAGAAAATTACATTTACATTTAATTAGTAATTACCTGTTATTTTCTAGCGTAATTAATCAAATTAAGATAACACAGTTTACTTAACGTAACCAGTAGATTAATATGCATTTCAAAGGGTATTGTCTTTAACTGTCCACATCCTGTCCCCTCAGTCAGTTTACCAAACATATTTAAAATACAAATAATCACTCGTGACGTGTACACAATCTAATCAATGCAAAACTTATCAACTTCAAAATCATGCAATTATGACCTGTTGATTAGAGACTGAATGTAAAACTCAAGCTTTACCTCAGCAGGGTGTCTTTACCCAGGCTCATGCATAACTGGTTGTTGCACACTGTGAAGTTGTTGATTTTTTCGGGAGGTGAGAAATCGATGCGCTGCTTGTTGAATATGGGTTTCTCTTCCTCCAACCTGACATTCACAAAGCCTAAGAACGGCAAACCCAATGTGAGATATCTCCCGACATCACAATTGTCCCGAAACTAGCGACCGAAATGGGGTTACACTGTTTCTAATGCTACATTATTTGTAAAGATCAACAGTTTCACTTTACCTGAATGAGTAATACCGATGTTAGCCGCTGACAAGCGACTGTGTTGACGGATGTTCTGTGAATCTTCATACTGATCGAGAATAGACGCCATTGCAAATTATTTTTTACAGAGTATTCACAATAACTATTGCATTTGCAGCAAATGTTGTTCCTTCCTGCAGCTACTCCCACCCATAGAACACGCTAGCATGAGAGCTAACTAACTGTTCTGTTCAAGCGCTGTTTCACTGTCACCTCAACAATCGTGCGCGTCTTAAATCGCAATGGAGGTCCAATACATATAAAAGAATATTAATTTATAAAATCTAGCCTTGAATTATATTATATGAATTGAATTTGACAGAGCCATAGGAGTCCGAGCTGTGCTGCGCGCAGCGCTGTCTGGGTCAGCTGATGAATATCATGTGACGTGATACGTTGTTAACAATTCAATGCAGTTATTTTTGTATGTCCACCTTGTGGCGCTGTTAAGTAAGAATGAAATCTAATGGCTTTAAGATTTGTTGCAATTAAATCGTATAGTGTTAAAAAAATAATATATGTCTATATAATAAAATGGTAATAAAACTGTGATATGTGTGTAATGTGCGTTGTTCATTTCCTGCGTTTTATTTATTTTCAGATTTATTTTGTAAAGTTATAAAGGCAGATTAACTTTATAATTCACAACCAAAAACAAAAGACCGAAGGATTAACACATTATGAACTGGCTCATCTGTGTTCAAACCAAGGATTTGTGTTCTTTCTATTTAGGCCCGAGACGCTGCTGTGGGCGTGGCTATGCAAAGTCAAGCCTCTCCATGTCGCCAGCTGATTCAAAAGGCAAGAGGTCCCGTCAAAGACCAGAGGAGAGTGAATTCAGTCTATGAGTTAGCAAAGTAATGAGTCACACGTCAGTCTCAACAAAGACGCGTCCCAATACCGTGGAGTTCAAAAAGTTAACCTGAGGAAGCTTCTTCTGTCTTTAATTTTTGGACATGCCACCTCAAATGGATTACTTTTACCAAGAGTCAAGAGTTCCGTCTATGTGCTTACAGCAGGACGACGCACTGGAGCGTGAGATCAGCTGTATGCTGGTTGGGGATGGTGCTGTCGGAAAGACTAGTATGATCGTCAGCTATACCACTAATGGATATCCCACGGATTACAAACAGACAGCTTTTGACGTATTCTCGGGTAAGTTTATCTTCTTCGATCCCTACTGTGCGATGGTTGAGAATGAGTAGTTGAAGAATTAAATAGATCTTGAGAAATAAGAATTTAGCAATTAACTTTCCTAACTTTTGGTTACTCAGGACAAGTCCAGGTGGATGGGTCCCCGGTGCGAATTCAGTTGATGGATACTGCTGGACAGGTAATTAAATGAAACTTTCTATCATGGAAACTTTACGAAAATTACGTGTTTCACGTAAGTTGTAGTACTATGTAACAGTTCAGACGTGCGTGGCATTTTAAACATGGCTTGATGTAATTGATTAAAAACCTTGACGTAAATTTGTACTTTGTAAAGTGTTCCAGTTTCTTATCAACGTCTGTTTGAATTGCAGGAAGAATTCGATGAATTCAGATCACTGTCTTACGCGCACACGGACGTCTTCCTGCTGTGCTTCAGCGTGGTTAACCCCACGTCATTTCAGAACATCACCAAGAAATGGATCCCGGAGATTCGTGCGTGTAACCCCTCCTCTCCCATCATTCTAGTCGGAACTCAGTCGGACCTTCTGTTGGACGTCAATGTTCTCATAGACTTGAACAGGTACAAGGTCAAACCTGTGTTAAACTCACGGGCACGGAGCCTTGCTGAGAAGATCAGGGCCGCTGATTACGTGGAGTGCTCGGCCCTGACCCAGAAGAACCTGAAGGAGGCATTTGATGCGGCGATATTTGCAGCTATTAAACACAAGGCCAGGAAAGCCAAAAAAATGAGACTGTCGGTCAGACGGGCTAAAGCTTTTTCCAAGTGTAGTTGGAAAAAGTTCTTCTGCTTCATCTGACCCGGCGGGTCAAATTCTGAATTGTTTACACGATGTCTTTATTTATTTTGGACAATGTTTCCTTACTGAAGGTTTTATTTTATGGGTGGAGTTGTTTGCACTGTGGGGAACTTCCCAGGAACAGTGACATTTAGGAGCTGTTGTGTTGTTCTTAACGTTTCGGATTAAGGAAGTTTTTATCATACAATCTGTATATGGAAAACATCTTGATTTACAGACTAAAGGCAAATTTAAGGAAATTATTTGACAAAACTACTCCCTGAATGATCGGTTGTTCACAAAAAAGCACCCACAATATGTAAATTAGGCAAATTTGCATGAGCTGGATAGCTGCCTATTCAAAGCTCTATAGGCGCTCATGCGGAGGTGTCTTTGATGGTGGAGGAGACAAGATTGAAGTATCAGTCTTATCTCCTTTGTCTTGGGTGTCACTTACTCAGACAAACTCCTTTATATGCAACAGTCCATGTAAAAGATGATGTGTGAGTTGTCTCCATCTTAAGTGATTGTGACCAAATCTGATAAATCTGACATCACACTTCTGGTGTAACAGCTTGTCATGCAAATTGGCATAGCCAGATAAGATTGTTAAGCTTGTGTTAAAATAGTTTCCTGCTTCAGGGGAAATTTTGGTTCGCCTGTTCCTCGTTTCCAAAGATAGTTTAAGCGCACTCTCTTGTGCAAACAGATCTATAAAGCATGAAGATGGTGTATACAGATGGAAATATAGACCTTAAGTGTGTTTTATTATTACAGTCAGTGTGTTTTATCACAGGGTAAACTACACTGTTATAAACCTGCTTCTTGTGGAAGATACATTTTTTAAACGCTGTTTGTTTTTAACAGTTTTATTTTAACAGTTTTAACTGTATTGTTTTGATGCCCCAGGCAAGAAGGATGTACCGCTCAATCATTGGACGTGTCTGTTTTTACTGTTTTTTTGCTCTGCCTTTCGATCAAATTTAAGCAGCACTTTGAAATGGCTTCTACAGTGTTTCTATGCATTTTCTGAAAAACATTTGACAAAATACTTGTTAGTGCTGTTTTCATGATGTATCAGTTCACACCCTTCGGTTTTATCCTTTAAACTTACTTTTAAGTGTTAGATGTGAGCCGTGTTAATTTACATAATCAAATGTTCCTTTTTTAATATCAAATAAATGGACAAACTTTGATATCAGTTTCTTATTACTTTCTTCTGGGCACAAGTAATTATGCAATAAGCCGCTATGGTTACCTTTACAAGTATTAATTGTGTGGAATTTTGGGATAACCATCACAATTTCCCTTGTGATTAAATGTCATTAAATGTATCGATTATATCTCCTGTTATGAGAACAAATATCACTGAGCTTTTGAACTATTTACATAGCAGGCAATGTTTGAGATTACAATACGCTTTTCAAAGAACCTGAATACTTCATGTAAATGGGCCTGTAAATATGCTGAGAGGGTGTGAATGAGACACAGACGTGGCAGGTACTGAAGGAAAATAAATGCATTGTGAACTCACACTTCTGCTCTCCGAGAACTCATGCTGGGACGGTGCCTTAAAGCCGTTAAGATCTATTGAGTGTGGGATAGGATATCACTCACACATCCTTGAAGTGCAAAACGCCCTTGCTGTCATTACACGTGAAGGTTGGAGGGTTAGGAGGCCAAGACCAACATTTCTGACTTTATCTTTTTATATAGAGCTTTTAAAATATGTCCACAAAGCTTGGCACTGTCCTTCAGCCCACTCTGACTGAGATTATTTGATCCCATGAGGGGTTCCTAAATATGCACATCTGTTTAAAGACTCATATTTTATTTATTTTATTCATATTTTCAAAACCACATATTTTAAAATGGAAACACGGGGGAAAACGTTTTTGAAAACGAGGGGAAAATATCCTCTTAGTTCTTAGCAGTGAGCTACTTTACTCAATTCAATGTATTTGTATAGTGTGGCAATATATTGGCAATATATATTGTTTCAAAGAATGTGCCTTACAAACCCTCCAGTATACAAGCCATATATCTTACAAAGTAAATGCAATACCAAAATGCATTATGGTAAGATATCAAAACAGTTAAAAAGATACCTAAACCATACTTAACCACAACAGTCAAGTAACTTTTCACAACCCACCTTATCCATCCCACTGTGCAAACCACAGTTTGAAAACACCTGTCTTATCCAACTAATCACTGACAGACAGATGGATAGACAGACAGACAATTACATTTATTCATTTAGCAGATGCTTTTATCCAAAGCAACTTACAAAAAAAAGAGCATTTAACATTTTGTCCTTAGAACCAATAAGCCTCTACAAAGCTACATTGACAAGTGGACATGGTTCTGATCCTCAGATAGACATAAACACTTAACTAACAGTGATTGTTAGTTTGTCATGATGGTATTGCTCACGTTTGATACTTAAAGATTCTGGTCTGCCCAAATGAATCACTTCCATCGAGACTAATTTCTGATATTGTGCTGATATAAGTGAACTGAGATGGATTGTGAGTACGCTCCCAATAACATGAAAGATCGAATGACGCATAACGCTTAGACCAGAGTCTGTAGGAAAGAATGAAATCAAACAATACAGCACTTCTTTTTATACCTCTAATCCATGACTACACAAAATATGCAACATAGTATTTTTTTAGGGATTAGTTTGACTTTTATAAATGTTCTTAAGGCAGAAAATACAATAATTTTTAATAAAGAAAATCTAATTTACTGTGCCATAAGAGCACTTATGTACTTAAAGCAAAAAGCAAAACCTCAGTGCCAGGAAATATAGAGAACAAGCGATAACAGATGATGGACTTTTTTTCTAGAATTATCCTTTAATTAAACTTATACTCTCTATAATAACACAATGTTCACACACACACACACACACACACACATTTCCTTGAGGATGTATCTGTATTTGCGAGACAAGCATGACACTATCATTAAGCAACTGACGCCAGGCCTGACAGGTTTAGGTTCCCATGAACAGTGAGGTGTTCATCTGACTTTGTGGTTACGGAACGGTTACTCACCTCTTTGTTAAACTTCTTGCCCGCCCCCTTTCCCAAAGCCTTGACTAAACTGACTAGTACCTTCTCTGGCACGGTGCCAGTTTCAGACAGTGAGTTTCACTGATGTCATATTTACCCACAGGCCTCCTGACAGCAGACATGTACAGATCCTGGTCATCCAATCACTGGTTACGGTTACTGCCACAGGCCAATGTGACATTTGTAACAGGTGATTTCTCTTATGTACAGTACTTTGTACAGTACAGACTTGACATCGCACAAATTGTAACCAACCACATTAGCTATACAAATTAAAATGCTCTTTTAATGTTTTAATGATCTCAAAATAGTCAGTTTTGTCTTTTAAATTTAGGACTTTTAGCTTGACAAAAAGCACTAATAAATATCTTTACACTCTTTTTATTTAAAATATCCCTGAAACAAGAAAAAAGTTTTAATCAGGAAAATAAAGCAGTGATAAACAACAGCTTGAGGGTTTAGCTTGACTGCAGGCATGTCTCTCAGCTGCCGTCTGCAGATTCGCCTGCAGGCAATAACGTTACACACTCCCAACTCTCTCTCGTGTTTATTTGATTCATCCCCAGTTTCGGGTGTGTGTCTTATAATCTGTTATGGTTTCAGTTCTCACACATGTAAGAAAGTATGCTGTCAAATCTGTTACCTGTATAATAATGTCAGATAATTGGTGAGTAGTCATGTGATCCTGCCAACACTGATTGCCTCATAAGCCTCACTGTCAGTGAAGCGTGCGTGTTTTTAAGTCACTATTGTAAGCATCCTGAGTGTCCCTCTTTAAAGATATCATGTTACTCTTATTCCCAAACTTCTGATGAGCTGATAAAGACTTCAAAGATTCGATATTAGCCTTGAGTCAACTGTTGTCTTCTCATGACGTGATTGGACTGTTTAGACTGACTGAACATTGAACTAAATCAATGACACTGTTTTTGATATATTGCTTTTGTCCTCGTTATAGTTTGACCTTTCAAAATCCTTTGGGAACAATGTTCAGACTAACAAAGGATTTGTCCTGGTCAGCATCTTGTTTTGGACAACAATGATGCAACTGACTCACACGGCTGGATTTTGTTTGTCATGAATTTTCTTTTAAATGTCTCTCAACGTATGCCATACACTCTAGTGTGGTGTGCTGCCTACGTAGTGTGCATCATTTATTATTATAGACACACTCCACGTAAAGTTTGTTACAAAAAGTTTGCCCAAATTTTGGCAGAATTGCACGTTGCAAAAAAATTCCCACAATGCATTGCTGCCTATGTGGTGCGTTCCAAACCATTCACATGAGATTCCGTTTAGGGTAGAACACTTCTCTTATTTAATTTACAACTTTACTGTAATGTTGAGATGCCGCTCTAAAGATAAGCTAATTAATTTTGATAGGTCCATCAATGTGTCTGAGAATCAGGAGGCGGTACCTTTCTCACACTTATGATGGTGGTGCACCCACACTAGCCAGCTTATATTCTTGTAAGAACACGATTAAAACAGACACAGAATCCCACACTGAGCCAGTACTGAGAGGAAGATCTATCGCCATCAGATCATGTTTGACTGTATGCATCAAGTCTCGTATGCATGAGATCTCACGAGTTCGCTGGAACATATAAGTGACAAAATTATCACCATCCCTCAATCATTCAATTCCACATAAGCTAACACTACACTAGTCAGAAGGTCACTGGTTCTTGACTCTGAGCTAAGAATAGGCAGCAACTCAACCATGAGCCTCATAAGCCTTTGTTACAATGATCTGGAAGATTCTCATTAGCCAGAAAGCTTCAATCATAGTGTTACTGTAAGAATGACACGTATGCGGGACTGACATGTGGGTCAGCTGTATATTTTTAGCTCCAATTTGTAGCTAGCATCAGTTTAAACATGACTGGTTCGTGGTCCATTTACTGATTAAGAAGGGATATTTTTCATTCCAGTGTTTCAATCAGTTTTTTAAGAGTTTGCATACCTTTAATTGTTATGATGGAAAAAATACACTGACATAGATTATTGGGAAGTATACCCAAACTAACCAGTAATCACTAAGAGATCAAATGTATTGAATGGAAAATAGCTAATTTGTTAGCCTTTAGTAAATCAACATAACTTTATGACAGATTATCACTGTATTCACTCATTTTGTTTGTAAATGCATCTATAATATGGCAGTTATCTTATGTCAACACCAGCATGGATGCAACACCATGTAAAAATAGCCTTTGTTTACCAATGTCATTATAAAAATACATAGTATTCAATAAATGTCCAATAATTAATGTTACTGAGCTAAAACCAATAGTATTTAGCTGGTCATGTGATCTCAATATGGAGGCCTCCATTAAGCAGTGTAAATCGTGTGTAGTTACTATTAATTTTTTTTAAATGTTTTTAATGAGAAAAAAACACTGCACCTTTAATTTGCTTTAATTTGATTTAAACTATTAATTTTCAAAGTTAACTGTTAATTCACCATAATAGATTAGAAACTCTATATTATCCAGCCCCGAAATGTGCTAAGGTTCCACCTTGTAATACAAGGTAACACCTTGTATTATTATTTTGAGTGTGAATAGAAAGTGGATTTAGACCAAATGTCATGGAAGGTTGTTGTCTAATGATTTTCCAAAAATCACCTGACGAAGTCTGCACGAAGCTTAAGATGTGTTTTCAAAGCAAACGCTCACCTGACCGGCTTTACAAGCTCTGTCTCACCGATCATCTTAAACAGCACTGAGTCAAAAAAGCCGGTCTGACTGGATAAACATCTACCTGCCCTGTCTTCATATCAGCTCACCGCTGGTGAGGTAATGTGAGCAGAGCGCTGGGCTAACACACAAACATCCGCTTGCACAGACTTAGACAATGATATCGAGACATGATTAATAACTCTCATCGCAATTAGAAACTGAGTGCGGATAATCAGAGTTTAATCCACAGGGAAATACAAAACTGCTGTAGATTTCTATGACATAAGACATGTATGACAGTGCTGTATATGGGCAACTAAAATTCCCCTTGAGGATCAAAACATTTCCTCATTTATTAAGATTCATCATTATTGAAACATATACCGTGATGCTCATAAGCAATATTCTCAAAAACAATATTGCTTTAAATGTGCCTTGTTTTCCTATTAAATCTGGCCTAAATAATGCATTTCCAGTAGCTTATCTATAGGACTCATTTAAGCTGGGTGTGGGTTTAAAAGGAAATTGTTAACGCAGCCTGTTTGTCCTATTGTATTACAATGAGCTGTCAGACAGCTCTCGCTTGATCACGTTCTGACCTGATGTCATGAACATAATTGCTTGTTCCCTTTAGTCAGGAGTTTGACAGAAACAGCTTTGTAAAATCAAATATATCTGGTGGATCTGCTGGAGATCTGGTGGCTATTTCTAGGTGAAAGTTCAAGGGGGGCAGACAGAAAGCACAGTCCAAAAACGAAAGGAGGGTGCAGAATTAAAATAATAAGCTACATCTAACATGCTTGAAACTAATCTGTTGGTAAATAGTGAGACAGAGCTGCTGCATTCCCTTGGGTCGGTTCAGGTGACAGATAACGTACAGCCACAACACCTGCTGTATGTTTATAGAGACAGACTAAGAGATTGGTTAACTGGTGAGTTTAGAGGCAAAAATCCAATGAAAACGTGAGGCTGAAGGGGTGGGTCTGAGGTCTTTCTGGTTTGAGTTCCAGTAACAGTTTTGTCATTCAGAGAGTTAGGGGGGTGGAATGCCTTCAGAAAGCACAGCAGTGAGTCTTTAAAGTATAGCTTCCTATAGCCTTGCAGCTGGGTCAAAATGTAGGTAAAACAGTTGAGATTCTACACAGCCAACAACTTTTGGCTTTAGGAACGTTTCCCTAATGTTTCCATTTAGTAACAAAAATGCTTTAGACATTGTGTTAACATTGCTTAGAAAAGGTTTTTCAACTTTATAAATTCTGTAATCTTTTAAAAATGTTCAACTAACAAGTTAGGAATAACATTTTTGATATAGATGATATATAACGTTAAAAATAGTGCCACTAACGTTGCAGCTTGAAAGTTTTGATAACTTTAAGAAAACATTAACCAACATTTTTAGAATGTTCTCTGTTTGCTGGGTACTCTTAGTACTAAAAAAGTACTCTTAGTATTCTTAGTACTAATTAAGATTTTGCGATTGTGATGTTTGCAGTATTATATATATATATATATATATATATATACACATATATATACATGAAGCTTTTACACTATAGAACAAACATGAAGCAAAACAATTTAACAAAATCTTTATATTGTTTCCTGCTACACACAAAAGTTTGCTCAGCTCTTGAGTTGAGAAACACATGCGAAAATGATGCTCCCTGTTAAGAAGATTACAGCTGGAGAAGGGAGCAGCTCCAGCAGCCCATATTCTATCACCAGGGTGTTTTTGTGTTGCTTCACGGCCTGTGAATGTTACACCTTTGCACACAGTAAAAGCCCACGGGGACGCTGTGAGCAAAAGCACAGGGAACTCCCAACACAGTGGGGTTCCTG
Organism: Botia almorhae; assembly: GCA_036877575.1. NCBI lineage: Eukaryota > Metazoa > Chordata > Actinopteri > Cypriniformes > Botiidae > Botia > Botia almorhae. The sequence continues at coordinate 1,708 of JAZGTJ010006350.1, read as the reverse complement.
AACCCTTCCCTCACAACAGTTTCCCTCCGAAAACAGCCCATCCTTCAGGCGCTCAGAGGTAGCCGTTGAATCACTCTGTTTGCATTCTTTAACTTAAGCACATTAAAACTGGAGTCACTCAGGAGTCACTGTGATCATTATACACCCCTCGCTTTTGCTAAAAATGCAGAATTAGAACCTCTAACGCATGAAAATACCATGTAAACATACTCACACAAACTCACAAGCCTCTGTAATGCTTATGTATACACAATGATAAAAACAGTGCTATAGTCAACATCTAAAATGTCATAGGGTCACAATGTAAACATGACAATCCAGGCAGCTAAACACCCTTGTAACTTGTGTTAGTGAAGTAATAAGTGCAATTCATTAGAAGAGTGATGATGGTGGAAAGTGCGTTTATGACTGTTAGGTGGCTGGAGGGTGTAGGACGGTCACTCCCACGCTGACACCCCCCAAGCTCAGTTCCTGGGAGTTCACACCTCCCAGAGGGATGATTATCCCATCAGAAGCATCTTCACAGCGACCTAACAGGATCTTTTTAAGCCCCTGAGTTGTTTTCACAGCCTATGTGGGAATGGTCATTCCAAATGGTCAGGGGGAATGAAGCAGTGCATCATGGGAACCCGTATTTGAATAACAACAAGGTCTGTGAACTTTGACCTCTAGGTTCCATCCGCACAAGATATAAGCACAAGTCAGAGGAGCATCCGTGTGAGTTCTTAATCATTGTAGATAAGCGCTTTCAAAAGCGAAGGCAAAGTTTTCTCCAGGTGTAAACACAAACCAGCGTGAGCCCAAATAAACATTGATGTTTTTTTTTTCTTTTCCCGAACTGGTAAACGCAGATAACCTTTGAGGAGGCAGTGAATTCTTAGAAGGAACTTGCAGGTGAACATAGAGAAAACATGTATGCGGGTGGAATATGAAAAGGTAAACAGCAACAGAGAAAACTAGTTCTGTGTTTCACAAGACTGCAGATGGTAGTTAGAGCCGGAATGATGGATGTCTGCAACAGCTGCTCCCCAGAAATAATATGAAACTGATATTGCAAGAAAGCGCCACTGGCCTTCTGTTGTCTAACCTTCAGAATGCATTAGACGGTACAGGCAACCACAGTATACATTTCCATTCCATTTTTATCCCAAATAGCAGTTAATTAAATTATGTTTAACGTGTAACTTCAGTGCTTTATGAATTACATTCAGTTGAATTGAATTTACATTTTGAATACAATGAATGACACGCAGCTACAGTCAGATGAGCCCGTGTGCAGCCTCTCAGACATAAACTGATTTGGAGACAAACAATTTGGAGACAAAAGCAGTAACACAATTAAATGCTGACCCACCAAAAGCGACTGAGATGGATTAGCATAATCCCTCCACTGATCCACAACAACTGTGACCAAGTAAGACCTTCTTTACAAAGATGAAAAACATACATTAATCCTATGCACTTTTTTTAATTTCCTTTTTTTTAAATTACAGTACTTTTATTTTTTATTTTATGATTCTTGAATTTGAATAACGTATAAAATTATTCATTAATATTCAAAACACCTAATTAAAATGTCAAACTTTTAAATCAGCACGAACAGGAAATGATTAATTTTATCATTATTTAATTAATTATTTTATTTTATTCCAGTTTACAGTTCCAAACATGGCGCACACGTCCCCCTAGTGGTCATTCGGGGTGTGGG
>JAZGTJ010006349.1:0-25141 GCA_036877575.1 Botia almorhae | reverse complement strand
TGTGCACGCGTGACATAATGACGGCATACACATATGTGCACGCGTGACATAATGACGGCATACACATATGTGCACGCGTGACATAATGACGGCATACACATATATGCACGCGCGACATAATGACGGCATACACATATGATGTGTTTTATAGACATGAAGACTGAATGACAAACAGATCTAGAGTCAAACCTTTTTCAATGTTGACATGAACTACATAAAATGTGATGAGATGTAGAAAACTCAGTTTGAATCGAGTCTGTAAGCGGTCTGAGAGGATATCATGGCAGAGAAATATGAAAATATGAGATGAGAGGCCACTGTACCTCACAGGCACTGAAAATATAAGAATGGACTGAATGTTAATCAAATTCACTGAATGTTCTTATTGAATGGTCTTGTCTCACTGTATCTGCTATCAGTTTGGTGGGCTGGAGGCCATCATCACAGCTGTAATGGATGAGTACCCGGACGTCCTCTCCCATCGGCGAGAGCTGTTTGTTCTCGCACTGGTGGTCATTTGCTTTTTGGGCTCTCTCAGCACCCTTACTAAAGTGAGCCCCACTCAACTCCTGTGTTTATTTACATGTAATGTAAGCGGTGCGCTGCTAAACAAACTGCTAATGTATGAACTCACCTGCAGATTAAGAGTTTAAAAAATATTATAGATGAGCTAACAAGACAAACAAACAAGATAAAGGCAAAACATTTCTAAATGATGATCTGAAAGTTGTATTTTTTAAACTAAAGTTTGTAAATTACGAAGGCTTTATATGATGCTATAGATTTATGAGAGAATACATTTATTTAGTTTGTTTGGGTGACTTTTCCAGGGCGGGGCCTATGTGGTGAAGTTACTAGAGGAATTTGGGGTCGGGTCTTCAATTATAGCTATAGTCTTTCTGGAGGCCACTGCTGTATCCTGGTTTTACGGTAAGAATTTTCAATAATGTATTACATTAAAATGCCTTATATATATATAATATAGCTATACAGATCTCTGCTACAATCAGCTGTAACTGTAAATGAATTTTAAACATTATATTTAAAGTAAAGAAGAGTTTTCCTCTTGTTCTTCAGGTATTAACAGATTCAGTAATGATGTTAAATCCATGTTGGGTTATACTCCAGGACTCTTCTGGAAACTGTGCTGGGTTGGTATCAGCCCAGCATTTCTGGCTGTAAGTTTAAACAAACATCTCGCTTAACACTGAGGATATGTGAACTGTTTTGCCGCTGGTTAAACGTTCATATTATCTTTCATACATTCAAAAACACCTTCTCAACTCTCAACTCTTATTACCGGTATAATCTCACTCTCTCACTTGCCCACACTGTCACTATTCCCAGTCTGGAAATGTCAGACTCCACCCAGCTAACAAGAACTTGTAAGAACATAAACATAAACATAAAGTAATATAATAACTAAAATAAAGTAACATAAACATTAAAAATGTTACTGTGAACGTTCTAAGAACGTTCCAAACATCCAGTTTTTTAGACGTTGTATTAGTGTTACTGCTTGGTTATAAGAATGTCTTTAAACATTTTTAAATTCTGTAACATTTTTACAACATTTTGAGATATATGTAATGCAAAAAAACATTTATAGAACGTTAGCCAGTGTTCTGAGAACATTCCCTGTTAGCTGGCCATGCACTCTGATAGTGTAATATCCCTTTGACACTTCTGCATACATCAGAGCTAATCTCAGCAGGCCTGTGCCGGCATAAACAGCTGACATTTCCACAATCATTTTTTTCAGAAATGTTGCTGTTCTTCTTTCATTTCTTTAAAAGACATGATAAACGGCGACCTCGTTCCTCTCCAGAGACAGTGTGAGGTTATTTGAATTGCTGGAGAGAAGACATTTGTCACTGTTCCTCCAAGACAGAGTTCACCGGGCTATGATCACATGTCTCTGTGGTGATGTGTAGGGCCCACAGGATAATGACTTCTGTATATACACTAATCTGATCACAGCCTCACTGTTTTCAAACATGTGTGAACTCACAGTGAGTGAGCGCAGGGACCTACACAGTTCATTGCTGAATAAAGCTGAGGAGTAATTTACTGTCTCAAAGGATCACACTAGATTAAGCAGCTGGTCTCTGTAAAATGCAGACCCTCATAGATAAATTCATTTATTTATTTTACAATTTTTGATGTGTCAGTATTTCAAACGACACCCCTATTATGCATGGCATGATCTTAAAAATGAATTGTTTTAATATATGAACTATTAGGATAACTAACTATTAAGATCATTCCCAAAGTAACATAAAATGTAACTACTTTGGGGCGATTTCGTATGAATTTGTACGATGTGATTCGTACAAAAACATATGAATGAGATCTTAGGAATTCATGCAAATAAGCCATAAATTTAAAACGTAAAATAGTCACGAACTGCTGCTGGGTTGTGTTGCATTACCACATTGCAAAGATGAAGAAAAACATTCAAATAATTCAAACAAGAGAAAAAGTGTCCAAAAAGCAGAACAAGATGAAAATGCACATGAATTTTTAACAACCAGATCTGTCCTGCAGCAAAACCTCTTGAAACAGATAACAAACCATTTTCTTTATTCCTTCCGCTTTAAGCCACTGAATATGTTTCTGTGTTCTGTATTTGCTTCTTCAGTACATCATCATCAGCTCACTGTTGAACCCTCAGCCCCTCTCACTATTTGACTATGAGTTCCCAGACTGGAGCATGACGGTGGGTTACATCATCGGATCGTCATCCTTCATTTGGATCCCCATATACATGGTGTACAAGCTTGTGTGGACCCCAGGCTCCCTTAAACAGGTGCGATTGTTTGAAACATTCCCCACAGCAATTAAGATTCAATTAACAACACAACAGGTAACTACTGAGAGTCAGTTATCGGGACTGCCAATTAGTAAGTCCCCCTAGAAAAAATACTAATTAAAGTAGGGTAGTTTAAAGGTTTAAAGGTAGGGTAGGCTACTTTGGAGAGACTAGCAATAGTAAGCTAGCTTTGAAAGTGTAAGATCCCACCCACCTCTCCAAAACCACGCCTTCTCCAATGGATGGTATGCAAATACAAAGACATTCTATCATTGCATGCACACCCAATGCAATGATTGGACAAACATTTAATGGTCCTGCTTCTTCCACAGAACATATAAATATATATAAATATATTTAGGCCACTTTTTGATTGCTGTCAGGATGTGCAAAGACCAACATAACAAAAAAAGGTTTGAAAAGAATCACTATCGCTTTCCAGTGACTGTGTTGTTTTGGATCCAATTTCAGCGGCTTGCTGTTTGCCTGCGACCAGAGAGAACTCTACCAGACATCCACCCGGACGGCATGTGTCTGAGTCCAGTTCCTTAGACCCACTCCAAACCACTGAGACCAAAACAACTACACACCACCCACGAAAAACAAGGGCACATGTCCTAAAAAGAATTTAATGTAAGAGGCAACTTTCACACAGGGACAACTTTTCCCCACTGAAAACAAAATTTAAATTGATCTATTTGAAAGAAATATAGCCTTCAATTAGATTTAATCTGAAAAATAAACAAACGGTGTTCAATGTCAATTATAGTCCCGAATTTAACACGCTGTGCGATTTATAAACTGTTCATGATCTTTTTAAAATTAATTTAAGGTTTGAGTGTAAGATGTATAAGAGTTCAGTGATATTTTTGTGTTGTAAGTCATTTACTGTATAAATACTCTCCAATTCGCGAAACATTTCTGAGAAACATGCGAGAGAACTCTGCAGGTGAGATGACCTCATGGTGAAAAATTCAGCCAATGAGACGAGAGCTCTTCATATATTCCATTGTCACTCATTTTTCAGAAGTAACTCTTGTCAAGATTTAAACATTATGGTGTGTTCTGCCTTAACTCTGCCTAAATATTGTAGCTAATTTATGTCAACACTTTTGTATCATCTGTATTGATATTGTGCCTCATCAAGAAAAAAAAAGCGTTTTCTCATTCACTAACGAAACTTGAGACCAAATTCTAGCTATGTGTAACGTGCAAAATTTCTTCCTACGTTTTTTCCAAATAAAGAACTGCGTACGTTGAGGAACTCTGATGTGATTTATCTATCTGTCTGTCTGTCTGTCCATCTATCTATCTATCTTGAGGGATTATTATGGATTCGATTATGCGTTCATTCTCTTAGTGTGAACAGCCTCGCGCTGTTGTACCTTAATTACCATGTTGATTTGCATCGAGCTGCAGTAACCAGCAAGTGCAAACACACATTGAAATGAGATGTTTTATTAAAGACCAGCTCTTCAATGGCCAGCAATCACAGCTCTGGGAAACGGGCCTCGGCGGGGCCAGCTTCAGGTATGGGGTGAGAGAATAGAGAAAAGATAATGCTATTCCACATTCAACCTCTTCTAGCGAAGGACACAGAATGGATCAAAGGCTTCAGGGGACTGGAGCAGAGGTGGACCTCAGACTCAACTACAGAGGATCCTAACAAAAGGGCTGCAGGCTCTGTGCTCCGCCGTTAATTACCAAAATGAAAGAGCAAGAGTTCACATTGCATGTACAAGGCTTGCGAGTGAAGAACTGTATTCTGACCTAAACAGTTCACAGATATCATGACATAAAAAATGACATCTAAGGGAAGGTGTATAAAACAGATGCTATAAATGGCCACAATTTTGCTTAAAAGAATAAATGATACTTAGATTTCTTTAAGACATTATTTTTAGACCGTATTTTTTATGTTCCTTATGGGGGCCGCTGGTTAATCTGGTTACACACAACCTGGTTTTTGTAGCCTACTGACGTTTATTGGAGGCCTCCACTGGGATATTGACAGCGGCTTTAACTCGACAGCACTAGGACCTCACAGCAAAGAGGAGCTGTGTGGTCGATTTAGCATCCCTGGTCCGCGATGTCAACACACCTGCTCCTCGTCTTCAGCTGTTTAACATTTATCTGCTTTGGAAATGCACAACTGGATGAGACTAAAGCAAACAACAGACCGTACGAAGTCCTGCTGAAGCAAAATTTGGGTAAGAATTAAAAGCGAAACGCGGCTAAATCTGTGCCTCGGCCTTTCGCACCCAGTATAGGGAACCTGCCATTGTTACCATAAGACAGCAGTTTATCATTAGTTCAATTTATTAATAAAGACAGTTTGTAACTGCTATATTACGTTCTCATATAGAAACGCAATATCGTGAGGAGAAATGAGTAAGTGTTACGTAATCATACGCCGCGATGAGTAGCACGGTGTAGTTTACTGACACGTACCAGGATGGTTTGTATTATCACGTTTACTTCACGTTACCATTTTTGCTTATTTTATTTATGTATTTATTACCCTGCAGTGCTTCTCGTAAGTGTTCTCACCACACTGTTGGTGATCATGATTGCAATGGCAGTTTGCGTCTACAAACCTGTCCGACGCCGGTGACGCGCCTGATGTATGAACTGCACGATGGACGGACATGTGGATCGTACTATGGTGACGGGTTGATACTTAATATTCACAATCGGAGGCGTCGCCATTGGGCAAAAACAAACGCAGCGTCAGCACGAACTAATTAATATTCAGAGACAAGCCTTCGCCTATGCAAGATTACCAATCGACGTCAGTATGAAGCAACTAATATGTCGTCTACGTTTTAACAGTGTTAGGTTAAAATCAAGCCTTAATTTTTGATTAAACTCAACGGGAATCGAGACACAGTATTTGTCATAGATGCGATATGAGTAACACGACAAATCAATGTGGGAATTTTGAAATTAAACACAGATTTACGTGCATATATAGTGTTACGACGTCAGTACGTTTTTATGTTTTGTTTGCGAGCTGCTAAATTATTTATAGTCTGATATTGTACATGCATTTATTATTTATCTTATATTACGATGTAACGGTCCGTGCTATATTTAATTTTATGTATTTATTGTAAAATGTTTTTATTTATTTGTTATGTCAGATGTCTTTTAAAAACAGAATAAAACATAAAAATATGAATCAGTGTGACTCGCTGTCTTTATATGATGCCTGACAGATACCAGACCGGCACTTTTATTTGCATGTTTGTGATGTTGCATGAACAGCTGAGAAGGGCTAAATAAAACGGTATTTAAGAATTAAATTAATTAACATACCACTTTATTTTAATTTTAAACTATACAGATGGTACAGTATGTAATAATAATAATAATAATATGGCAATTTGATTTATGCACTACAGAAGTATTATTATGTAACAATGGCATATTCTTAGTACTCCTAATTATTTACAAAAAACCCATGGTTGCCATGGTGACTCCTTGTTAGTGTAGTATCACCTAAACCTTAGCTAATGATCCGTAGGTTTATTTTTAACCTTTTTAGGTTAAAAATAAACACAAATGAGTTGTTGAGCAATTAGCCTAACAGATCAGTGTACAAAACGGTCTGCTTACCCCGATTTGCAACTGCAAGCTTACGATATAATGATTTATTTTTTGAGCTGTCAGGTCTCAATGTCAGTTCGGCTTCATATGATTTTAAAGTGCGTGCAGTGACCTGCAGTTTCATGTTTCAAACAGAGAGGGCGCTAGAAGCGCGTTTCTACAGCGAAAGTTTTCGCAGCGTGTCTGGCTGACAAACACGGCTGAATTTCCAAGCTAAAGGCGCAATCGCCAGAGAACTCTCAAATTGCAATTCGATTACGTTTACATCCGATTTGCTCGATCTAAATGTTAGTACTTAGTACTTTAGTTAGTACTTCCTTTCTCTCTCTCTCTCTCGTCGATACAAGCGTGGTTGCTAAAAGTAGCCTCACTGTATTGGCATGGTCTTAAGTGTGCTTTCCCGGTCCCATCAGCTCCTTTTGAGTTTCATCTCATTAGCTTCTCATTAGTGGAAAGAGAAAAGGAAGTTACAGAGCGAGACATAACACTCTTACAGGTAACGGAGAAGACAGGTGGATCCCTTTATATGCATTGACATCATTTTTCATCACGTTAGCGGGCGGCTCAAAATAGGGCACGCTGAGATTTGTGGAGTCGGGTCCTGTAAACACCTGGCTGGCTGAAACTGAAGCACAAGCACTTCAGTTAATTGGCAAACCTAAATGAGTGAAAACCGCCAAATGAATGCAAATGGAAGACTGTTAAAGCCGGTGAACACAAGCTGCGTCTGAATCCTTTTGTATTCTATGTAATACAACACAAGGTTTGTTTATGTCTCTGTATTCATGTAAACAGAACTGACGTGACACATTTCGGCGGCTCTACTGGTTGATGTAAAAGTTTGGCTGTTCAAATTTCCAATTTTATGTTTATGTACAGTACAGTGATCAAAAAGTGTTTCGGTTTGTTAAATTAATTCGACACATTGTCGAGTTATACGGGTGCTTGTACTGTGGATGCTGTCACGCATCAACAATTAGAGCTGATGTAAAACTCTGAATCACTTCCTGTGCTCTCCTTCCTCCCTGAAATGGTGATTTTAGCCCACAGCGAGCTCAGATTGACAGCACACTGCCCCAAACCACGGCTGACATACAGCTTTCCTCTGCCGACAAATGGCACTCAAAGGTCTGTTGGGATGTAAGACTATATGAGGTAACAACAAAGACATCTATTCATTACAAAATTTCACGTCATGTAGAATGTCGAAATAGGAAATTATATATTATTTGTATGAATAAACAACTTCCTCTGTGTACACTCCTTGATTTCTGAGCGTAACAAACCTCCTGTTTGGTCCTCAGAATAATGTCTTGTGTACGTGTAAAGCTTATGTACAGTATACCAGTCTGTATTGTGTACAGTATTGTGTACAGTATTATGTACAGTATTGTGCCACAACCTCACCCAACAGGCAATGTCTCTGTGCTTTTCCCATAATGCTTTGTGGTTTAATGAATATTACAGTAATTAGAATGACAGTCTACAGTAAATGCCAGTCTGATCCTGGGAGGGAAAACAAAAAAACAACAGATATAAACACATTTTCTTTGCAGACACTGCTGATAGATAAAGTCATACATTTGTTTATGAGAAACACAGATATTACACGGGGAACTCGATATGTAATTTAAAAGGGAGGACTGTGGAGTCGAGAGAATTATCACGTCAGAACAGCGCCATCTGTTGGTTATGTAACTAAATCATGACGCTCAGTCCCTTATCTTACTCTATCACTTCTGCGGTTTTGTCCGCTGTATAATTTTTCCTTGCTTTCACACTGTCAAACTACACAATGTAAATTACATTTTATTACTGTCATTGATTTGTTTGTTGTGTCTTTTCTATGCCAACACAGCGTCAAATATATTAATAAAGTGCTTTTATTAAAGTAAAAACTTTTAATATCCTCAAACATACATCACAGTTTACAAATGCCTTCAAGATTTCTTCAGCATGCTCAGACAGAACCGTATCTTGACAGCGTGACAGGTAATCTAGAACCAATTCACCATTAACCCTGATACGTTAATACCATTAAACATTCTGGCAATTAGTTAAGACTTAGATCCAAGAAAATACCACAAATTAAGTTAAGTCTTAAATAATGAATGCATTTGAATTTTGTGTTCAGGAATAAAGTTCTGTAGACAATTACAGCCAGAAACTTTGATTTACTGTAGTTTGTTATTTACATGCAACATAGGAATAAAAACAGGAAACCAAGATCAACTTTCTGTCCCAAAAGAAAAAAAAAGCTCTATTACAAATGCAAAACTGTGACTGTCACCCATGCCCAGATCCTGGCATACCAAATCTGAGTCTACAGGAAGAATAAAGCAGTTTAATTTTATTATACAGTTTAAAACAAAATGTGGTAACAGGACATAGCAAAATAAAAACACACTGGTTCATACAAAATGAGTGCGGGAGACACTGAGAGCAGTAAGTCAATACTCAGACATCTTTTGCGATTTATGGGAAGTCGACAAAAGAGACAACATTCAAAACACAGAGCAAGAAAACAATTCGACAAAATAAACAGCGCCGTCAGCTACAAGAGACCAGAATTTCCCACATTACTGAAGAACAGGTTTATCACATTAAAACGTCAGTTAGCAAACCATGCCGTCCAACCACAAACAGAAACACATCTTCAGTCCTTCTGTGTAGAATGAGGTTCTGTTGATGCCGGAAAAGTGACCCAGTACTGCCAGATTCATGTTTTGCAATCGGAGATCGCTATGGCGATATAAGCGGTTTTATTACATTATACAAATCAGGCAAACTAAAAGCTTGAGGTGTGTTTGCTTACTGACAGCCCATCTGAAATATTCCAGTCCGTGTGAGTGCCTCTTACTCCAGAGGCACGGTGGTGTCAATTATTGCCTTAGTGCTTAAGTCAGAGGTCGTCTAATGACATGTTACGGATGGTACAGTCATACTGCTTTTATAAAACATTCATGTCTCGCTTTACTTGGCTATATTTTAACTGAGGACCAGTCGAACCCTGAGATATAGTATTCATATAAATGTAAAGCTAATATTAATGCTAAATCAACTTCTGTCTTTCTGTCCACATGAACAAAAACACATCTGGTCGTTTCTGACAAGACACACAAACTTGCACATTCTCACACACAGGATTTTTAACTTGCAATGACGTCGCAATCATTCCACCACAATATCTCGCAGCAGCAATGCTGAATTACATGCGACAGACTGCATGATCTTTGCAGGAGGAAATGTTAGTTGAGAAAACCCATATGAATTAGTAGAAGATACAGACGGTTATCACCAAATTAAAGGAAAATGAAAGGCTTGGATGAGGCTAGAAGGAGGATGTTATTGATTCTATACTTAACAAAGCAAAATATGTATGTTGTATGTTTGCAAGTCTGTCAGTGGCAAGAGAAAACTGCATGAATCTGCAGAAGAGTTTAAATGAAAAGGTTTATTGATTATGGCATTAACAGGAACTCCCTTTGTTTTCCCTTTCTTTGTCTTACTCTGTCACTTTTCCGTTAGCGAAAGTTGTAAAATTCTCTCCAATTCTTCCTCTTCTTCCTTCCTTTTCCTCTCCTCCTCCTCCTGCACCCGGGCGGACAGCTCCATGGCCAATCGCATGTCTGCGTCAGGGCTGGAGGCGGAGCCGGAACTTGAAGGTGTGGTGTCACTGAGATCTACTAAAACTCCTTCCGACCCAGATCTGTGAACATAGAGCGGAATGAGGCAACGTAAAGAGAACACACAGCAACGTAAAGGGAACATTCCAACTGTGCATTACTGTATTTGTTAAGAATACAAAGCTATTCAAAGGGAACCCTCAGGCCTAAAACAAAGCAAGAAGCCATGTTAAGTATTTACAACCGAACTGCATTCTGAGAAAAGATAAACAAGGACAAACTAGTTGAAATGCTTGAGTACAAATTAGGGAAGCAAAAGTTACCCATCGCTTAATCTGTTCTCCGTGGATTGTGTCACCAGTCCATTCGAATCACCCCAAGACTCCTACACAGCAGTGATGAAACGACTGATTATTAGAGACAGGCAACAGAAGAGGCAGCACAGAAACTCTCACAGAAGTCTTTACCTGTGCATTGAGTCCACTGGACTCCAGCAGGCTCTGGTGAATGGCGTACTGCAGCAGCTCTTCATCATGACTGGTTGGGTTGTAATGACGCGGGTTCGAATGCCTGTAGCTGCCTCGATGGTGATAGTGTGCAGGTGCCGTGAACACAGATGCAGCGACCTGGAACGGAATGAGTCCTGCAGAAGCAACTGCACAGGAATGTTTTAATATGACAATCCATGAAAATTCCTGTAGATGATACTAGAACATTTCAGAACGAGATCTAAATGTATTCTAAGTTTTAAAGTCACACACAAAGTGAAAAAAGTATGAAGGGAAAAAAGAAGGGCGGGACTTGATTTTGTTCTTCAGGAACTGATTGCATCATTGGAAGTTGGAGGGGTGGAAACTGAGGGCGGGACTATATTGACTGCCCAATGGCCAGGCAGAGACATCAAGATATTCTTATGGGAAAGAAAACATGAAAAACTTTCCAAACCTGAAGCTTGGTCGTCATCTTCACACCTCTCCTCTGTAGGTGTTGGGGTAGTAGATGAGGGGTTGGTGTCCAGAGGCTCATCTGTACTGCACTTGTTGACATTTCCAAATGTGATGCGGGCATTCAACACATGGAACAGAGGGATTTCTAAAGAAACAAAACAGAAACGATGGCTAGAACATCAGCAGAACATCTACCAGACAGTGTTCCTGTAGCTCAACCGGTAGAGCATTGCGTTAGCAACGCAAAGGTTGTGGGTTCGATTTTTAGGGAAGCACAAGTACTGACAAAATGTATAACTTCAATGCACTGTAAGTCGCTTTGGATAAAAGTGTCTGTCAAATGCATAAATGTAACAATGTATTAACACAAAACACATTTAATGTAACAATACAGCAACCTTGAGAACACTGAAACTGGATTCGTTTGTGTCAAACATTTCTCGCATGATTTCAGCTGAATTTAATTTGTGTCGGCAGTTTTGTTTCCTCAACATTTTAAAATATTTTGACTGCACACCGGGTTAATATTAACACAGGTACATATTAATATAGATTAATATTTAAGATGAGGCAAAAACACACAATTCTAAGAGTTTTTTAAGGGTTGAAAGACAGGGTAGGTGATTTTTTCCAGAAACATTTTTCGTTATGCTGGTTAAAAGTCTCTTCACATCCTGATAGCAATCACTAAATAAAGTGATCGAAACATATTTATATATGGTTTATGGAGGTGCAGGACCATATAATGACTGTCCAATCAAGGTGTTCGGTCTGAATGCAATGATAGGCTGTGCTGGTTGTCTTGCTAGCCTCTTTATACTGACCAATCTTGACAGGGAAGCCAGGAGGAAACCTGAGGTTGATGAAATCTCGAAGTCGGGCGAAGTGAGTGCTGGTGCGGGCCATCAGATCAATGATGGGCGTTACCTGCTCCACCAGAGACAGAGGATGCTCCTCACTCATCCACAGAGTGCCTTTAAACCTGAGGGTACCAAAACATTACTGACATTATGCTGAAAGTTTTAGTAACGTTCAAAATGTTCATTGTATTAACGCTATTGCTTGGTTATAAGAAAGTTATTTAAACTTTTTAAAATTCTGTAATGTTTTTAAAACGTGTATACTGTAATGTGTTTAATAATGTTTCTAATATATCGATATATAACGTTAGAAAGCTGTTCAACTAACATGACTGCAAAAACGCTTTTGATAACTTTGAGAACCTTTAGAGAACATTAGCCAACATTAACAGAACAAACCCTGTTCGTCCATTCAGTGGGACAATGTTTTAGACTGGTTCCTCTGGTCCCTTAAGACATTTTAAGCATGAGAACATATAAGAATGGTGAAGATGTGATTTAGTTTGTCAAACTTTCATACGGTTCTCACATTTTCTGGTGAATTTAATTTATTGCTAGACTACCTGCAGACAAACGCTGGAAAATAAGACAGACTTGCACATTGAATTTACAGAAATAACTTTTACATTAGTAATCAGAAGTTACAACGTGAATCCAGTGTGAATGGAAGACAATGTGAAACTGCTAGTGAAAGTGAAGCGATTTATGTCAGATCAGAATGTCGGCTTCAGCAATGTAGAATACTTGTTAACTTTTGTCCGTTTCTTATTTTACGTACGTCTTGCACCCTTAGATAATGTGTTGTCATAGCTTCCCCTAAATCTTTTATATATTTAATATGGAAAGATTAGCGTTGGTCTAGCGAAAGGGCCCGTCTTACTTCTGTGTTCTGATGGTGAGCTCAATGGGCCGGCCGATATCTCTGCCCTGCAGGTCAAAGGTGGGATTAAAATACTCTTCTGGAGTGATAGCCGTGGGGTTTGTGGCAGTGGCGAATTCCAGGGTCATGTCCTGTAATCACATCATATCAACACAATTCAGATTGAACCTTTCAGCTGTGTGCATATATTGCTGTGTGCAGGTTTTACCCCTTGAGCACCGAACTGTTGTTCTACTGTGCCGAGTAAAGACTCCAAAACATTCCTTTCACCTGTGAAGATCAAAAGCGCCAGTAATTAGTAACTAATTAAGAAAAGCAGATGTACCGTCTAATTATAAAGTGTTGGAAAAACGCAGTCGTGAGGGTTCGAAGCTCAACTATCTGATATATCAGAGCACTGCAAGGAAGAGTCGAAGGTATTTTTAGCGTAAATCTTAAACTGGGTTAATTACTTTTTATCCTGGCCTTCTCCTCGTCTGTGAGGTGCTCCGTCCTGGTGCGTATCACAACGTTGACATTGTTCGCCGAAAAAACCTGCCAAAAGCAGCAGTACAGTAACGTCACCCACAGAACAAAGAACTCACTGCTCTAATAAAAGAGTCACACTGGGATTTTGATCATTAGCTTTTCATTGTCCCCGTACATCAGTCGTCCTCTGGCTTAGAGAACTAAGAGAAGATCTTCTCCCTGCAACACTCCATTCAGAGTCTGCGAGATTCTGAATGATGTCACAGTTCAGAAACAACTGCTGGATTTTCTCACCTTGGCTTCGAATCCATTGACCACCTCAGTTCTGTCCGACCTCCAACCCCAGATGCCAGATTTACACCTGAGCAGAGAACGACGCGTTTATTTGATTCATAACGATAAGTTCTGTAGCTCAGCTGCTGCAGCATTGTGTTAGCAACACAAAGGTCATGGGTTCGAGTCTGCGGGAACACGCATACTGATAGAATGTACATGTTGAACGCAGTGTAAATCAGTTTGGATAAAAGTATCTGCCAAATGCAAGTCACGTAAAATGTGATCACACAAACAGAATGTACTGCAGGTCACGTCAGGAATCACGTTATTTTCCAAAGGAATCAGTTTTATCGAAACTTGTGTGCGGGAAAGGTTTTTATATAAAATCACATCAGCGCGTAATGCATCATATCATATGAACAAAAATATCAATGCATGAATCAAACTCGGCCATAATGCAACAATTTCTGACATTGATATTTACCGATCATTTCTGTATTATTGTTTTTTTATTAGATACCTGCACGTTAACAGAGACTAATCACACAGAACAGTATTATTGCTCCGAGTAAAGTGAGGCTCTCTCTCTCACACTCAAATGCAGTATTTCACAGAAGAAACATGTGCTTCACTGGACACGCCCACATACCAACAACCCCAGGTGACTGGGGGGGTCACTGTGAACAGGTCTTTACCTCTCAAACGCAATGTCCTTCGTGTCCAGGTATGTGTTGACGATGGGCGTGGTCAGCCTCTTGGCTACTTCCTGTTCTGTGGGTTGCATGGAGTCAAGCGTGACGTCCTCCATCTCGCGCGAGAGGTCGAAGCGTTCCGTGTCCACGACTTCGTCCTCGTGATTAATTTCTATCAGTTCTGTGTAGTTGTCTGTCAGAAGACACGTGACACTGATCAACCACAAACATCAGCCCAGTATCAAGTGAACTTCCTGTGGACTTCAGAGGAATTCACACCACATAGAACCACAATGCCAAATTCACATGTGTACACAGAGTAACTAACCATCTCCTCTGAAGATATAGCTTCTTCTGCCTCTGATCCAGGTCATGTTCTCAAAGCCCAGTAGGTTGGTGTCCACCCTCAGACTGGCTCCGCTCTTCCAGATTCTGCACACGTCACTGGGGCACATACGGGACACGAGAGGAACTAAAGCGAGAACAAGAGGAACCAGATGATGAGAATCATTCTGTATCAGATAAAAGCCACATCCAGCTAACGGTTGTTCGCGGATGTAAAATTGTTCGCTTGGTAGGAAATTATATATACGGAAAACATGTGGGGAAAACAAGCACTTACTCCAGCTAGTAAACTCCCACTTCATCTCCATGTAGAAATCTGGGGACTGAGGACAAGGAAGGGTTAATTTCACTGAAGGTGATTGAGCTCTATATGAGAAGTGTTGGAGACAGTCAGGGAGTAAGACAGTGTATGCAATAAACAGTGAACAAAGTGAAAGCAAAAGTAACATAAAATGACTCTAATGATTTTATCTCTAAATGTCATGCCTTTTGTGTAGATACAGCTCTATGTATCTAGATAGGGTAGAGTCCCAGACAGTATAGGGTAGAGTCCCAGACAGTATAGGGTAGAGTCCCAGACAGTATAGGGTAGAGTCCCAGACAGTATAGGGCAGAGTCCCAGACAGTATAGGGCAGAGTCCCAGACAGTATAGGGCAGAGTCCCAGACAGTATAGGGCAGAGTCCCAGACAGTATAGGGCAGAGTCCCAGACAGTATAGGGTAGAGTCCCAGACAGTATAGGATAGGGTATAGGGTGATATATGTACAACAATATGATTTAGTGGTATAGAATGTTGATAAATGTACACAATATTGGTGAACGACAACTGCTGCCTGCATATAAGGTCAAAGTTCAAATGGCATGGCCTTCAAAGTGTCGCATTACTGATAATAAGGAGAGGAGATGAACTGTTCGACAAACGTTAAACGAGAGACAGAGAACATGAGCGAGAGGAACTACAACTGAACCAATTCATGAAAAAGGGACAAAATGACGGCCGCACCTCACGGATCTTAGACAGCAACTCCGGGACGCCGCCCAGCGCAGTGGAGGCTTTGAGATAATCCCGCTTCTGGAGCACCAGCTGGACCATCTCTGGATCTCCTGTGCTGACCGCCTCCTGCAGCACTGCACAGATACGCACACATAGATCTGCTTTACCTGACCTCATAGCTATTTGTCCATATCTAAAAATATCTGCTTGTAATGGAGATGTAAAAACAGGTTCAATCCAGGGTAGGGATCAGATTCAAGTATTGTTCCTCTACCACCTATACTCCCTGGAAGACACCTAATGCCAGGCTGTAGTGTACTAGACAGTGTGCTATGAGTCTGCGCTATTGAATAACACATCTGCTAAATGGCCATTAATGACCAGTAAGTATGTTTAGGGAGACCATTACTGGAGCACATGTGCCACTGCATCCTCACAGCATACTCGGATACAAAGTGATGCAGAGATCACTGCATGCTCATTGGCTGGGAAAACCACAGATGACATAAACTGAAGTAGTGATGATAAACAGTGCCATCATGATGTAATGGTGTTATTGTGTTGGTCCAGCGCAATTTACTTTGTAGACAGCAGAAGACCTCCATGGTGACACAGTCTTCACTCCTGTCACCTTCATAAATCTGTAACCTCAATTTGACCAACGTGCAGTTCTTAAGCTTCACTCTCACCTGTCCAATGTTTGTCATTTTCTTTGGTAACGTCTGCCCCACGTCTCAGCAACACTCTCACCGACTCCAGGTGCCCTAGGGAGACAGCCAGATGCAGAGGGGTACGTCCTCTTGGATCCACCTCCTCAATGTTATTCTGAAAGCAGTGTGAACACAGTTTTGAGTTCATATCTCCCGGAGGAAGTGACAGAGCAAAAATCATAACGTAACAGATACACCGATATTACGGTGAGATCATCATCTTTCCTGCACATTGCAATACGGTGCGGCTGTGGTTTAAAAGTATATAACGGTCTGAAAGCGCACTACAAACATGTGATGACACCCACTGATCCGGTTTCAAGGTATTGCATAGCACCCGAAAGCAGATTTCCAATGCAATGCAACGGGACATGAATAAACAAGTGGATAACCGGCTGTACCAGATGCATAGACTCCACAGCAGCATTTACACGTACCGTCTGTATTTCGTTCTCCAGACTCCTGTAATCATTCCTCCACACCAGGACGTGCAGTGGAAACCTGAGGCTGAAATCCTCGACGCTGGCAGCGGTAGCGGACAACATACCGTCCGATCAAACTCTCCGCGTCTCCGGAATCAACAGCCAGCCTACGAGCCAGCTACTGTCACGATCCCTCCAAACTCTTCATGCGTTTAATGAATCGTTGCCTGGATGAAAGTTTGCTTATTAAAAAACGGGTGTTTTTTTAGAAAGACAGATGCCGAAAACGCGGCCAACTTTTGACAAAATTTAACTTTTGAAAAACAAGGAAGTGGCAGGTTGGGACTTTTCGGATGGGGGTGTATCCAGTCATTTTACAATGCACTTCCCCATACCTTTTCTAATTAATTACAATTTTAAGTGACGCCTAATGCGCAGTAATATCGAGAAATGCCCAATTAGCTGCATGAAATTCATTAATATAAAAAAACGTACGCAATGAAAAATCGATTCCGTCTTAAAATAGGCAGTCCCATTGCCAGACCATACCACTTATCATCTAGATGGGGGTGAACGTGCTGTAAAATATGTGTCTGTTTTCGAAAAGTAATTTTCCATAGCTTTGTACCGTTTAATTTTAAACATAAAGCAACAAATAAGCGAATAATCAAAATAGACATGACGAAATATCATAAAAATTACATGATTTGGTGTAGTATGAAATTCCCTCGTCTAAATCATAATGGTGCGCACGACGCCGCCTTAGCGGTCCGTTGATCTCCAGCTAATCAGGAGCGACGGAATCGCTCCTGCGCATGCGCAACGCTATAGTCCGTATGCTGTGAAGATCGCGCCCTACATGAGTTGAATTTCATTTACGGTGGCGTCTGACAGTTTATAAATATACTGAAAGCGCAAATGGACGCATGATTTCAGAATAGCATTTTAATGCAATCCTTGGACGCCTTCGACTTGCAAACATGGATTATTAACCGAGAACGGATAAAATACCACGCGCGTTGCACTGTAGCGTTTCTCCGCTGCGCGTCAGGCAGCGCTAAAAGGCTGATTTATCCTGACTTCAAACCCAAACGTGCGGTCAGAGAGGGCAGATGGCAACGCATCGCGATCTGATGGGTTGTTGGCAAGCGTTTCCGTAGTGTAGTTTTCAGCGCATCATGACAGACTCCACTCCCCGACTCGTCTGTCCTCATTTCAAGCTAGACGGTCAGACATAAATGATTGCATATCCAGCAGCCAGCGTGGATACATGCACACGTTGATCTCTTCTGTATGCACGTTTTCTCTGGACATGAGATCCTCGTTCCGTGAGACAACCTTTTTAAACGGATATAGCCATTATGTCAAAGCTGTGCGTGTTTTAAACCCACCCGTGGACGATTTGAGGTTGATCATTCATGGTAAGAACCACTTTCAACAAGGATGTCGAAACGGCTGCGAAATAGCGAAGTTTGTGCGGATTGCAACAGCTCGGGTGAGTATGCGTTTTAATAAATGCGTAATGATTGACAGCATGAACAAGGCAACCGGTTGAGATTAATAACTAGTGAAACGCACATTTCGTTGGTTATATACATATCGTAGTTAGCTTTGTAGGCAAGCCTTTAGTTGCAATGAAAACAGATTAATATTTCGACAGAAATGCGTGATTGATGTAGGTAGTGACATGTAGGTAATACTTCTGTTTCGGTGTATGATGTATACTGTTAGGCTGCTTCTCAAAACCTAGTGAGCTGCCTTTTTAGGCAGCATAAGCGTTTTGAGGCTCCAAAGCCTCCTGCATAAAATACTACATGGTGTTTGACAGACATGCTGTCTAGGCAGGCAGCTCACTGGGGTTTAAAACACAGCCACGACGTGCGACGTTGACTCTACGGGTCTTTATCAGTTTGCGCCCTCAAATGATGCTGCAAGGGGTTGGTGATCACATTCGGCGTGTTTTTGACCATTTTCCTTATTTTCATATCCGAGAACAAATACATAAATGTACGTTATAGCCTCCCAAGGGGAATTCCAGCAAACAAGACAAACAAAAACCTCAGCAACAGCTATAAGCGTTCTCACAACAATTTCACAACGTTTCCATTAAGTAACAAAGCGTTAAATGCTATTTATTTTTTTAGACATTGTATTACCGTTACAATATACCGTTATAATAACGTTATTGAAACACGTTTTAATTATGTAACGTTTTTAAACTTTCAACTAAACAACTAAACAACTAAGGAATAACGTTTTTGTTGATGCATTTGATATATAACGTTAAAAACATTCTACTAACGTTACTGCAAGAATGTTTTTGATAACTTTGAGAGAATGGAAGAGAGCGATGTTGAGAGAACGTTCCCTGTTAGCTGGTCTACCATTGAAGGCCTTGCCCTGACAAGTAGGAGGATTTGTCACATAATGTTCTTTTCTTAATAACACAATGTTCTGATATGGTTTCATACTGTCTTGGTGAGAAATGCATCAACCAACACCATGAAACACTCGGTCAGGCACAAAATCGGTTCCAATCCGGTGCTCTCCTCGAACAACTTTTGAACACCAAAAACTATAACTGAAATGAACTCCAAATTTTAAGTTGCATAATGAAGAAATGATAAAGAACCATTTTATAAACTGTTTTGCCAAATATACCGCCGTTAGGATAGACATGTTGTGGTGCCGGAACCATGAATCATAGCTAATGGTTTGTCAGACAGCTGGTTTATTATGTTCAATGGTTCAGTACATGTCTCGTATCGATTCCTCTTGATTAGTTACGCCTCAGTCACCAGCTGGCCCGGGCTGCCCCCGGCCTGTCAGTGTCATGGGGCAGTTGTTGGTGAATATTTTTAGTCAATCTGGACTGGGGTTTTATTTTAGCTGCTGCGGGACTTCATGTGAAGGAGCTGAGAGAGAAAGAAAGGAGGGGTGAGGGAAAAAGGAGCGAGAAGGGAATGATGCCTGTGCCAGCTGCTTGATTCCGGCCCTTGGCCTTTTTGCAGCTGTTGTTTGATATTTCCTGTGTTTGAAGGGAAGTGACTTTTACTTCTCACGTCTCAGTTTATCAGCCGATCAGACTGTAGACAGTTGATCTTTCTGTCAGTGTTGTACAGTTGTAATATACGTCCCTCACACCGATTGAGAAAGCAGACTCCTAAGTGTGGGAAGCTGCAATTTCCCACCCACCTGAAGCAACAGAAGGATCCAATTTAATTCTGAAGGAAAATTAAATAAAGAAAATTTCACAGATTTTACAAAACAAATACAATTCAGATCTGTATAAAAGGTGTCGAAAAATGTGCTTACTTTTTATCAGGCATGTAAGCGTTTGCCTGTAACAGCTGTTGAGTAAAAATACAGGCCTCAAAATTCCCAGATTTGGGGGATTTCTTAACCTCAAATGATCTGACCTGACATTGTTTCTGAAGGAAGTGAAATTGCGAGTGGGACAGAATCTGCCCTTGGGTAAAGTTGGGGGAAGGGCTGCAATAAATGCAGTGCTGAAAATACAAACATGGGCTGCTCAGACGCATTAGTCATAGACCCAAAGTTGATGACCTCAGTTTGGCATCGTGTTTTAGTGAAGGGACGAGGAGTGACATTCTGCTCAAAACATGAACATCCATGATGGATGAGGGCCAGTGAGGAGTATTAATGAGTTACCACTGGCTTTGTCTCGATCTGTCTCATTGACATGAATGTTCATGTTTGCTTCTTAGGGCACAATGTTAAATGTTCTTTCTCTTTGTGAGTCGCTTTGGATAAAAGCGCCTGCTAAATCAATAAATGTAGATGACTATGTCTGGTGTACTGGGAAAGCTCTGATTGGCTGTTCTGTAATCCTGTAGGGTAGTGGGAGAGTTCTGATTGGCCATTTTGTGATCTTGTAGTATAACCGGAGAGCTCTGATTGGTCGTTCAATGATCTTGTAGAGGACTGGCCGAGCTCTGATTGGCTGTTCCGTGATCTTGTAGGGTACTGGGAGAATTCTCATTGGCTCTGATTGAGGTATTGTGGTTAGTAGTAATGCAATATTTATCTCAGAGTTTCTTTCTGTTGTTGATTTTGCATTTACAGAATTGTTCGTTTGATGGTATTTTTGGGCTTGCATTAAAGGTGGTTAATTGTTTAATCATATTGGATTTTAGAGATATTTCTGTTACGCTTGTACTGTTAACTGATTTGATACTGCGTTTGTTTGCTACCTAATGTCTAGTTAACCACTGCAGCAGATAACCCAGTCAGATGATCTGCAGTAGTGAGGTAGTGAAAGTTAGAAGCCACTCAGTAGTGTTTCCCAGTCACCTGCTCGTACCCTGGAAGTGAAGCGCAGCTGCATCGCATTTGTTGTGGTTTGTTGCTTGCGCATGAAAGAGGAAGTCAGCGCGTTTACAGACGAACACAAAAGATTGACATTCAACTCGCTTTACGCCGGCCTTATAAGGAAGAACTGAAACCAACGTTTTGCTGTTGCCATTGATTACGAGACGTGAATATCAATCATTGTGTATTAAAGTGAAATTGCACTCATATGTCAAGTATTCATGCCACTATCATTGCTTTATCATTCTAGCACATTATTTCCCAGCTAACAATTTTTAGGTTGTAAGAATGTTACTGTAACGTGTACATTAAGAAATAAAACATTACAAATTCTATTCGGAATTCAAAACGTTCAAAACTGCACGTTTTTTAGACGTTGTATTAATGCTGTGGCTTGGTTATAAGAATGTTATTCAAACGTTTTTTAAATTCTGTAAAGCATTAGATAAACGTCATACTAATGTTACTGTAAGAATGGCTTTGATAACGTTGAGAGAACTTTAAAACATTACTTGAGAACGTTCCCTGTTAGCTGGCTTTAGACAGAGCCAGCTAAAGATTTAGAGCTAGAGATGGACTACTGAAGATATGCTTATGTTTAACAAAAAATTAACATGGCATAATGCAAATAATAGCTGTCAGAGCCAGTATCAATTTTGCTGTACACTGAATTGTGAACTAGCTAAACGTGTTTCAGTTTTCAGTACATTCGTCTGAAAAACAGCTTTTAAGAGATGCATTAGTGCTGTCATGCACCAGCCGAAAAGCTCAGTTAGTGTTATTACTGCGCACTGATGAGTCGTAAACACGCTGCTGATGCGTGCTGTTTGTTTACTCCCCGTTAAGCTGTTGATTCTTGTTATCCCCCAGATCCTCGCTGGGCGTCTGTGAACAGAGGAGTCTTGATATGCGACGAGTGCTGCGGGGTTCACCGCAGTCTGGGTCGCCACAACTCGCAAGTGCGGCATTTGTCGCACACGCCTTGGCCGCCCACCCAGCTGCAGGTGAGACCACTGCACTTAAACACACGTTTCTTAGGTTTGCCTGCATGGACCATCTCCGACTGTTTTGCCATTAGAAGTCATCATCTTTAAGTGGTTCCCCTTGACCACTTCTGTGGTTGCTTCAAAGATGCACCAGTTAGACGCACTATCAAGTATGCAGAGCTGCATTTGCATTGGTCTCTGCTTCTGAAACGACTCCCTCTTATTTCATTTCCAACACTGCATACTTTAGCAGCAGCGGCACCATATTGAAGAAAAATGCGATATGCCATATACGATGCGACACTGATTTAAGTTTGTGAAATCAATTTAAATGATATTAAAATATAGTTGTAAACTTGATATGATATGATCAACTTTCCTTTCACATTCTTCCTGGGAAAAGAAACAAAAATTCCAACGAACATTTGTGTGCCAGTCTAGCGCATCAGCTTAAACGTTGACTTTCACATCTTTTTGAAGCATTAAAATGCGATATGCACGTTTGCAATATTTGGCTGTATCTTGCAGCCCCAGCATGTGCTTTTACAGCTTCCTCTCTCAGCTTCCTGTTCTCTTACGGTACATTGCCCCGTGTCTTTCATCTAATAACGTCTCTGTTGATCCAGCGTATCTGTTGAGTAGTAAACATGTGTTATGTCACCAGCTGATTTCCTTTTCCTCATTCCTATTTAAAGCTCATTACAGTCAATAGTCTTTTGAGATTCTGGGGTCATTCTGCCAGTGAGTGACTCACTGGACATTTAAAGAGTGTGTTGTCTTGCTGCATTTTTGTCTGGTGATGCCCAGCATTTCGTTCTCATCCACAGATGGTTCAGATGCTGTACAACAATGGTGCTAATGCAATATGGGAGCACATGCTGTTGGACCCCTCATCCGTTATGAGCGGCAAACGCAAAGCCAATCCTCAGGATAAAGTCCAGTGAGTTTAAAACAATGAAGCAAGTAAACTGAGATGCGTGTCAGCTCTTCCAGATTGACCCTAACTGACCTAATTGTTCTGCTTATCATCTGCTTAAAAGTCCCAATAAGGCGGAGTTCATCAAAGCCAAGTATCAAATGCTGGCGTTCGTCCATCGTTTGCCCTGTCGAGACGACGACAGTTCAGCGGCCGCGGATCTGAGCAAGGTATCGAGAGACTTTCCGTTTAATGGTTACACTCCTTCATCACCATCCGGTAGTTAATATTTGACTTTGAAATATTTAATGCGACCATTTATCCATTCAGTCTTGCTAAGCCCCGCCCCCCAGAATATAATACTGACCAATCCTATCTTGCCAACTGTTCTTGTCTAACGTACGAGATCTGTGGAAATCCTGTGTGTTTGGGTAGTTTTAAAAATGGTTGGATCCCCAAAACCCAGAAAACTCTGTAAAATTTGATTTTATTCTTAAAATAAAATGACTGTCAGCCTACATTCTCACATGAATGTGTATACCAGCCATAGCAACAGTAACTAAGGTGGGCAGGGCTTATCAAAGGGACAATTCATGATGTCTGCTGTCAGGTATATGATGTCTATTGATGTGCGTTTTTCCGTTTCTATAGCAACTTCACTCGAGCGTAAGAACCGGCAATCTTGAGACATCTTTGCGCTTACTGTCCCTCGGAGCGCAAGCCAATTTCTTCCACCCGGTAAAACCTTTGATCTCCATTGATCTTATTGATTCAATTCAGACCGTGTAGAAGATCCATGCTGGTTTAACGGTTCTGCACTGGATTTTAAACAGGAAAAAGGTAACACACCCCTGCACATAGCAGCTAAAGCAGGGCAGGTGTGCCAGGCGGAGTTACTGTGTGTTTATGGGGCAGACCCGGGCGCTCCAGATTCGAACGGCAAGACACCCGTCGACTATGCAAGGTAATCAATAGCTGCTATATTGATGGACACACACCCACTGGTCTGGGTTCTGCAAACTGTGCAGTAAAATCTGGCTGTATTGATTAGATTAGTCAATATGGTGATAAAGCATCCAGTAAATAAAACTCGCTCTTTATTCAAGCTCAGATTACCCATGTGTCACAACATGGTTGTGTTGTTTGTGTTCAGACAGGCCGGCCATCAGGACCTAGCAGACCGGCTGGTGGAGATACAGTATGAGCTTACAGACCGACTGGCCTTCTACCTCTGTGGGCGGAAACCTGGTGAGTCAACACGCCAGTGGTGTTTTATGAGAAATTACACTTTGATATCCAGTAGAGTGGCAATTGGATTGGGTTATGGCCTGTCAAGTGCCACATGACTCACTATAATTCCACACGGGTACGGCTTGTGTATCTTTTACCATTTACTAAAACTGTTAAACGTTTGTGTTAAGTGAAATCAGATAAATATAATCTAAAAAACTTAACCTAAACGAAAATGAGAAATATGTTGTCTTAGCTTTTAAATTGTTAACTGAAAATAAAGAAAAACTGAAACACATTCAACATAGCAATAATACAAATAAATAAATACAATTACAAAAGCGCATAACAAAATAGCTTAAAATGTAGCTCAAATTAACTCGTCTATGTCTAATGTCTGTGTTTTAGATCACAAGAATGGACAGCATTTCATTATACCACAGATGGCGGACAGGTAGCAATAATAATCATTATATAATCTGATATCATTTCCCTGTTAATGACGCTGGTGATGCCAGAGGTCTCTGCTGCAGTGGTGCATTCTGGGATGTGCTCAGTCATGTTTTGGAACGTGCTGTAATGGAATCTACTGATCACACCCCAGAATGTCTGTCTGAAGTGCTGGAACCGTAATCAGAGGTGCAGTGACTGTAGCTGCAGTATGACTGTAATGTTGTTATGTTTGTCCTTCTGTTTTCTGCTGTCTTTGATGAACAAGAAACATGTAAGTATTTGCCAGTGAGAATGACCATCGAAGTTTGACAGTCACCGTTTTATTTCTGTGGCAATTGAAACGAAAACATTTGTTTCTTTTTATAGCAGTGTGGAGTTATCGGAGTTTGCAAAAGCTGCGAAAAGAAAACTGCAGTCTGTAAGTCTTGTTCGTTTGCAATGCATTGACATATCAAGCTTCTAAACAGAAAGAGATCGAGCACAGAGGAAACCATGGGGCATCTCTGGGCAGATGGTGGTTAAGTGCCCCAACCCCCATAACCCATAATCTGCCAGTCGCTAATACAAATGATGCTGAATTTT
>JAZGTJ010006348.1:0-25142 GCA_036877575.1 Botia almorhae | reverse complement strand
TAACAATGCTTGCAAGGCAGCAAATAATTGATATTCATCAAACATTTTGAAGAGGGCTTTTTCACAGCTACCATCTACAGTATCCATTAATCTCGTGCACAGCCACCAGAAAACAAGACGCATTAAAGCAAACCTAGTCATTTATGCAAAACCAAAGTTTTAAACTTAAACTTTAAAGGGGCAGACCACCCAAAAATGAAAATTCTCCCATCGTTTACTCGTGTTATTCCAAATCTTTATGACTTTTTTACCTGTGTGGAGCACAAATGGAGATTTCTGGCGCAGTGTTATTAAAGACAAATACAATTTCAGTCACCATTCACTTCCACTGTAAATTTCTCCTTACATGTTCCTTACAGGGTCATATATGCATTATTTTGCCCCCTTGCAAGCCCTAGTGGTGTTTTCTTTAAGAAATCAAGGTAATGTTCTATGTTAATAATATGGTGCCCTTCTTTTCTTTCTGTGTAGAGCTGCCACATTGGTGAGGAGGACGAAGGGGGAGAGGAGGGGGGCGAGGAGCTCTCCTTTGAGGTGCGACAGACAGAGATGGTAGGGGGGGGCCTGGGGCTGGGGCCATGGGAGTCAGAGGAGCCAGCAGCTACAGCTCCTGCCACGCACTGAGTGAACACGCCCAGAACACTGCACCCTGCACACTCACTGTCTCTCTTCCATCTCTAACTGTCTCTGTCTACAACTGTATCTTTCTCTCTTCGTTCAGATTCTCACTGTCCTCAGATCTGTATCTTCTGTTTCTCTCTGTACCTGTTGTGAACTGATCTGTGCACTCCTTTGCTGAATTCTGAGTCTTTGTGTCTTGGACAGTTTATCTTTGTTTGTTTTGCATGACTTGAAAGAGTGCAGAAAGATGACTGCACACAAAACGAATCAAAACAAAACAAAACCAGCAAAACAAGACATGCTAATCACATCACAGTTTTGATTTGCAGATAAAGAAAAGGAAGCTACAGCTTGCGTGATGTGACCACAGATAGGGTTTCTATTGCTAAGCTAGGAGAGCAAAAATGCAACACTTTTGATCTTCTATCAACAGGCTGAGTCAGCCCTCAAAACTGCATTGTTGTTCTCCTGCACTTCTTAGGATAGCAGTATTAGCATCATTGATAGTTTCTGCTGTGTGTGTTTGTGTGTGGGACACTCTGTACTCAAGTATGCACACATGCACACACACTCAGTATTACCCTTAACTGGTCTCCTAATACATTACCAGTCCCACCTCTCTCTAAACACCTGTGCTACAATATCTGAGTTTGTAGGCAGTCGCTTGTGGCTTTCCCTCTGTGTGCATTTTTGGTATCTTACAGCTTTACTGACCTACTGATTTTTTTGTCCTTTCTGCTATGATGTAAATTCAGAAAATAAACATTCTCACCCTTCTATCATAAAGATTCAGGATCAGATTCAATGCTGGCTACATGTGTTTTAAGGCATCATAGGGTCCTATTACAAAACAAAGACAAAAGTGAAATATTTAAGGGTTCTATGTATTTTATAAGCGAATTAGACCATTGTAAAATCGGGAGTTTGGGAGTAACTCTTGTGTTAGAATGACTTTCTTCACTTTAGACGTATTTGTGTGGTTTTAGTACCCTGCCTTGGAAGATAGCAGGTAGAACTGCATTCTGTAAACAAGACAGCTCACAGTTTAAACTTAACACATTCCAGCATTCCAGAGTACTGGGGGTGAGTTTTCTGGATTTAGATCTGGTCTGTATGTGATAACCTCGTCTCCAAAAGTGTGTCTCCATGTCTTTGTTTTGAATTGGAACGTATCGTCCTCTCTGTACTCACCAAAGACTACAGTAAAAGCCTGCACAGACACACACAATCAGAACATCACAGTACAAAACAGAACACAGTCAATCTATCTTACATCTGAAAAACAGGTAATGAAAACACATTGCAGCGACCACCAATACACTATTCAGTCATATATTCTGTAGGACATGGCCTGGCTCTCAGGGCAGGGTGGGATTGGGCGGGGCTTTTGCGGGGGGTGGAAGGCTAGAATGCTTGGGTGCTTTTAAGGGTGGGTTCAGCAGCTCGCTTAATGGGTTGGGCATTGTATGTACATGTTTAATCTTTTTTTGTCAACAGGCTTCAAAGAATTGATTCAGTACATGTTGTAGTCGACTTTATGTAGTTTTAATTGTTAAATATGAAGTAATTTCTGCACCACTACCATCACGAAAAGGTTTCCCGAACCCTCAACCCAATCTGTCACTGGTCAGCCAAAAAGATCACCGCCCGAAAACTCACACCATTGGATAAGTTGATGTTGATGTGTCAGGCCTCTCAAATAAAAGTGTTTAAAGTTTTACGTAAAATCATCCTACAAACGATTAACTTTATATGATTAATAAATTACATTAATAAATTAAGTCTGGAAAGGAAAAAGTATTTATCGAACAAATTACACACTTTAACTTTATACATTTAAATTTTAAATATCAGTCTTATTATTTTGACATTGAAGATGCTAAGAGGCTTTGTAAGAAAGAGAAGCACCCAGCTATACAATGTGGTGAAAACAGAGGAAAAAGCCGGTACAGGCAGAGCAGGTCTGTTTGCTGTAGTCTAATGTATGTGGCGTCCGACAGATGTGAATGGCTGAAATAACGATCACATGATTAATAGCACTTGTGAGAGAAGTGAAGTGTGATGCGTGTTTGTATGTGATGATGTAGAAATGATAATCATGCAGCAACAGTAGTAGATCAGTGTAAAACCTTTTAAACAAGTTAATCCACTTCGCAATCTCATATCACCAATAAAATCTGACAAAACGGTTTTAATTAGAAAGTTATAATAAACTTCTGAAAATACGGTTAAAATTAATTGTTTTATTGAATTATTTATTAATTATTTAATTGAAAGCTGTAATATTGTTTCTATAATCACAGTGTTTATTTCCTACACGGTATCAGATAATCTTTATCTGAACTAGTCATTTAAATACAAGAAATTAGCTGAGTGTGTAAGGATTTACCGAACTCTAAACAGCTCATCAAGAACCTAAATATCTTTCCTAGACAATAATCTCATCATGGTGATTTTTCATTTTTTGAAACCCAGCAGATATTTTAAGGAAGCACAGGAAAATATGTAGAATGTCTTTATTAGGATGCACAGTTCTGCCTGTTGTGTGTATGTGTGTGTTAGAGGGTGAGGGCTCATGGGTATGTGGACCTGGGCACTGTGCTGACTCATCTGTTTGTTTCCATCTAACAGGAGAAGGAGATGGAGAAGCAGAGGCTTCTGTACCAGCAGTCACGACTGCATGATCGCGGAGCAGCTGAGATGGTGCTACAGATGATCAGTGCCTGCAAAGGTGCACACATATTAATCACACACAAACACACATTTGATTACAAACTTTCAGTAACACATGCACACGTCTGATCACACATCCAATCCTGTTACACACATCCGATCACAATTGCATCTGATCACAAATAAGTATATCTTTAGCACTTAGCATTGCACCAAATAATGGCAAGGTTGGAAAAAATGTGTGAGGGTAACAAAGGTGATTCACACACAGGTGAGACGGGAGCCATGGTGTCCTCTACTCTCAAACTTGGCATCTCTATCCTCAATGGAGGCAACTGTGATGTTCAGCAGGTCAGCTGATTAACAATCTCCCAATCATAATCCACCTGTCTATTGTAATGTAAATGTTCTCAGATCATGGCATAACCAAACTGTGATCTTTGTGACAGAGAATGTTGGACTACCTAAAGGACAAGAAAGATGTGGGCTTCTTCCTGAGCTTACAGGCCCTCATGCAAACCTGCAGGTAAATGACCGTCCCTTTGTTTCTTGTATTTTTCATTCAGTCATCGTTTTCATACTTTGAAATAACTAGTTAAATTAGTAAAGTTTAATGAATCGAATTTATTGGATTAATCAAATTTATTTATCAAATTTACTTTATTTAAAAATGAAATCAAGTTAAATAAGTAATATTTTATAACATGATTTGATAATATGAAATAATATTTACCATTTCTTTTAAAATAACTATAGTAACGTGTTGCGTATAATGGACATTTGTGTGTAACAGTGTTCTGGACCTGAACGCTTTTGAGAGGCAGAACAAAGCCGATGGGCTCGGGATGGTGTCAGAGGAGGGCACAAGTGAGTTTTATCTATGAAGTTAAATATATTTACAATTATTCTTATGCCTAAGATTGTTGGTATATCACATGCCCGCTGCAAAAAACCTTAATCAACATTCTTGTCTTGCCATTCTAATCTTGTTTTCCAGTAAAAATGCATTTTATTTGAGAATATTTATTCATAAATTTATGACAAAGAAAAACTATTTGCCATAAGGATATGCTTTTTTCCTGTAAACAAGTCTCATGTTGCACATTTACACCTCTTAAGTAAATTTATTTTGTTTAAAGGGTTAGTTCACCCAAAAATGAAAATGTTCCAAAAAAGCAAAAAAGTCATATAGGTTTGGAATGATATGAGGGTGAGTAAATGATGGAAGAAGTTTCATTTTGGGGTGAACAATCCCTTATTATTATTTATTATATTTAACATTTTAGAATGATTTTACTGGAAAACAAAATTTGCCCCTACAGGAGACGTCACCACTGTATGTTATAACTTAAAGTATAAGACTCGAATGTTTGCTGTATATTATCTTTGTTGCTTACAGAACTATCATAGTGTATCTGTTCATATTAGTCTGTTATATTTTCCATGCCAGAAGCCAACAGTCCTACAGTGTCCAACTCATTGCTCCTCTCTCCCTCTCTCTCTCTTTCTCTCCGTCCGTCCCTCCATCACTCCATCCCACACCTGCCTTATAAATGCCCCTCTTCTCTCCACTTTTTCTCCTCCTTGTTTTGCAGACATCAAGCTAGAACGCGGTAAATAATCTTGCCTTTCTATATGATTACAGTTATTCCTTCTTTCCTTCTGTCCATCTTCGCCTGTCTTCTCTCTTCAGCGCTTACATTGTGAAGATCTCCTTTTTTTGCCATGTAGCTTACCTGCATTTCATTTCGTGCTCAAGGGAATGTGAAAGAAACCTCTTTTGTCATTGCCAGAGTTTTGGGATTGTTTTTTAACAGATTTTCTTGTGATCTTTGATAATCAATACATGTTCTGTATCACATTATTCCCATCTGTTATGTATCTGTCAAATCCATGAAGATCTTTTGTGAAGCTCATATTAAATTCTATTTACATAGAGATCTCCTTTAAACGTCTTTTGGTTAACTGGTCCTGTTGTGTTAGCAATGGCTGTAAGGTTTCTTTGATTCTTCGCCCTTGAGTGCGCTGCCGCAGATCTACTGTATCTCCAGCATTCATTGACTGAAATGATTTGCAGATTCAGGAAGCAGTCTCTTACAACATCTTTAATCACTGCAATGAGCCATCTAGCATTATTTGAATACTCCCACCAAGTGATGAGGTGCCATAGTTTATTTTTATTTTATTATTAAGTTATTATTAAGTATTATTAAGTTATTTTATTATTAGTAACTGCTAAGGTCATCTAATATGGTTTAATACTTGTAAACAGAATAGAATATTTTTTTTGTGTAGAGTCATTTTCTTAGTGGTTATCAATAACATCAAATCTATAATTGTAATATAGTTCAGTGTAGTTCTCTGATGTTCAAGGCTTTATGGAGAACATTTTAAGCTGAAGGTCCTTCAGATTTAAGCCCTGTAAACAAATACAACTAAAAAATTGTTCTCACTGACTGACATTTGTTTTATAGTCATTTGGTGTCTATCCTCCTAACCAATTGTTTTCTCCAGTTTTTTTATTTTCAGTCTTCTGTCTTTTAAAACTACTTGGCAAAGACCTTATGCATGAATCCTATGACAAAACTCGTATCTTTTAAATTATAATACATTTGGAGTTACCAGTAATTCGTGTTGCTATTTAATAACAAAGCAGTGCATTTTTAAAAATGTAACATGTATTTCTTATAAATGTAACATGTCTATTACTAAGTCTGTTACGTAATGTAATTTTTATTTTTTGGTTATTCCAGTTTTTCAGTGACATTTGTTTTAACATGTTCCATAAATGTTTTAATAGCTAACTTTATTTTTCAGATACTCCATATCGGACTCTTGTTTACAAAACAAATCTGATGTGTATTATGTTTTACGTTCCATTTCTGACATCTTTTGACAAATTCCTTAAAATTAATTTAAAAAATTTGTTAATGAGACATTATTAACCTCTCGTGGCATGACATATGTAAAATAGCCTATACCCACAATTCACCGGGAACTCCAATCTCTTGTGACTCCTCCAAGAGTTGGAGTGCAGTAGATCTGTTTTGCATGATTGTGTGTCTGTGTGATGTTTTCTGGGTAAGGTCCTGTCTGAAAAGACCTCCGTCATGTATCTGTTTGTTTTTGTCCCTGTGTCTTCTTGTGTCACCATGGAATGTGTCATTTGAGTGCTTAATTATCAGGCTGTCTGGTTGTGTTGTTTACCTGTGTTCCATCTCTACGTATATATCTGTAAATCTTTCAATGTGTCTTTAAAGTGGACATACTTTCGACGTGTGAGCCAACAGACTTTGTGTGTGTCTAATAGTGTTGTCATTCTGGGAGAGGAGAGGGACTTTAGTTTGTGGACATCAGGTTTCTACCTCCCCTTTTCACATGTACTGGTCTGCTGTGTAGCGAACAGCTAAACGGACGTGCCATAGCAGGTCTTTGTGGTTCTACTAACATCCTAATGGAGGCTGGAAGTGCTATGAAGTGATACTCACTGAACACACATTCAACCACCCTAAAAACATTCATAGTAAATTTTTCCTCATGTTGTTCCAAACTATTTTGCTATTGTTGGGATTTTGTGTCCCACTGGAAAAAACAACAGCATATGGGTTTTGAATGACATGAGGTAATTAATGGTAATTAAAGATATTTTTGTGAGATGCTCTGTTCCTTTAATATTAATATCTGTTTATTAAATGGATTTTCCCCGCCAAAATAAAACTGGTGACATTTGACACATTTTGGTGCCTGCACAACCCCTTTCTTTGGTATTTTTTTTATAAATTAACACTTTTAATATTTCAAATGTATTTAACAAACTTTCTACAAATTTAGAAGTCTAGAGTAGTGTAGGGTAAAGCACTCGTTTACTCATGTACGGTTTCTTTTGCGCTCATGCTGTGTGTGTGTGTGTGTGTGGTGTGTGTTTGCGTGTGTGCTCATTTGTCCCCGTTTAGAGGAGAAAGTGATGGCGGATGATGAATTTACTTGCGACCTCTTCCGCTTCCTGCAACTGCTCTGTGAGGGCCACAACAACGGTGAGTTTCCTGCGATTGCAGCTGCGCAATAAAGCTGTTGAACACCTCAAACAAGAAACACATCTCAGATCAAATCCTGCTGGAGCAAAAGCACTTGATTTCCACACAGTAGCTTTAGAGATGAAATTACAGTATTTTACAGTATTGTTTACAGTATCTAACAGTATAAGTCTGTTTGAAATAACACTGTGGAATATCACTGTCTCCCTCCAGATTTCCAGAACTATCTGCGCACACAGACAGGCAGCACAACCACCATCAACATCATCATCTGCACTGTTGACTATCTGCTCAGGCTGCAGGTATGAGCTGACAGCATCCCACTCGCCTGTCTGCCTGAAGCTCTATCAGTCAATCACTCGTACAGTGGACGACATCATTTGCGCACCTACAGGCCCCATATAACATAACTTAATATACCACGTAGCATAGAAAATATAACAATGTATGGCAAGGGTACTTGTATATGGGGGTCATAACTGAAGGAAAATCTCTTGATTACCCTGTCTCTATAGGAGTCTATCAGTGATTTCTACTGGTATTACTCAGGGAAGGACATCATTGATGAGCCGGGCAAGAGAAATTTTTCTAAAGCGATGACAGTTGCTAAGCAGGTCTTCAACAGTCTGACTGAGTATATTCAGGTAATGCACTGACATCATCACTCTGCTTCAGGTCACCGGTATGGCCTTTGTATGAACATGATGGTCTTTTTCCATCATAATGTCTCTGTTCATTGTTTCTGCCCATCAGGGTCCCTGCACTGGTAATCAGCAGTCTTTGGCCCACAGCAGACTGTGGGATGCCGTGGTGGGTTTCCTGCACGTGTTTGCACACATGATGATGAAGCTGGCGCAGGTACAGTAGAAACTCAAATAAACCCCTAACAATACTGATAACGGTTATGATATGGATTGATTTTATTACAGCTATTGATCATTAATTTGATTCCACCGTGACTAAAGTTTAATGAGTAGTTTCACTATCTGATGGTTAGATGGATGGTTTTGTATTAGCTTTTTAAAAACGAAATGGTTTTGTATTAGCATTAAAATAGTTAACAAGCCATTTGCCTGATCCAAAAGCAAAATGAAAGTTTAAGCAATTTTACACAAAAGAAATCATAGTAAAACGAGCACAGTCTTAATAAGTGTTACTATAAAAGTGTTTGTAAAAAGACACCAAGCTCGATAAAAAATTTTTAAACCATGAGTATAACACTGAGGTTCATTCAGAGTTTCTTAAAATAGCATTTTATTTGTATTCATTTGTGCAATATAACAGCATTGTAGAATGTAACATATATTGTGCATAATTGTGCATTTGTAATACATATATGTGCGTGTGCACGACTAAGTAGACTAATCATCTAGAAGGTTGCGTTTTTTAGTCAGCACTAATGTTGTTATGCCTTTGTCATGACTGGATGTGTTGAGCCATATATGGGAATTGATGATTTTATATTTCCTTAAAAGAACATAAATTATATGAGAACTGTGTTGTGGATGTTAATGCACTTGTGAGTAACCTTTAACTGTGTCTTGTATTTTTTTAACCTTCCTGATTTGGTTTGAATCTGTGTTGTTTTAATGCTGTTACCCATCTGGCCCCAAGTATCCAGTGCATTTTTGTATTTCTCTGTATCATATCTCTCCCACTCTCAGAGTTTAAAAAAAAACTCTTTAGAGTTTAATGGCTAACAGTTAACAGTAGATTATTAACATTGACTTGCTTCCAGTTCATAGACAGATTAATGCCCATATCATAAAGTGTGATATGTTTGGGTTTTACTTTATAGGACAAGGCCTTAACAGGTCAAATTAAGATGTTCAAGTGTGAAGTTATTTCAGATTACAGTAAAGTAGATTTAATCTGAAAAATTAGTGAAAGTGTCTGAGAGGGGAGATGAGATCAATACAAAGATGTGTTAAAAATGTTGATGGGTAACATTTCTACTCTGATGTGTAACCCTGCCAGATGCACCCTGACCCTGGACTCCGAGATGGCGTAAGGATTCTTGTTTTTGCATCCATTTTACACACTAGCGCTGCTTTCCACACGTCCTCACTCCTCTGCTGCCTGTTTCTGCTGTACAGCTTTTATGTCAGCCTGTTTCCTGCAAGTCAAGTTCTTAAGAATAAGAATAAGTCTCTATTCCTTATGTAATGCTCTTGCAATAGATTAAACATCTTTATCCAGTGTCTGTGCTTTAGATTCCTATTAAAATCATCTGTTTCCATTCCACTTCCTCAAACCAGTCTTATATTAGCTGAGGGAGATGTCAAGATATTTGCTCTCATATTTAGTCATTGTGGTTTGAGGAATTTGGTACATTTGCCTCTTTCGTGGCTATCTTCATATCCGTCTATCCATATGTCATGCATTACACCCAGCATAGGTTATAGTATGATGCTTTGTTTGTGTTTGTTTATAAATGCAAACCCAGGATCATTTCTGGAGTAGAACGCATTCTGAGGTAAGCTTAGAGCAGGACAGACGTTATCCCAGTAATGCCGGTTCCTCTGACCCTAAAAACATGTGACAGAGAAGCTAGTTATGCTATTGAAAACGTTTGGGTTTGGAATACAGGTAGCTGTGTTTTTGATGCAGCTGTATTCGTTCTGTGGTGATACTTCAGTGTGCCTGGTTAAAAAAAATGTCCATGTGCATTAAACCATGTGTAATAAAGTGGCCTGTTGTAATCTAACTGTAAATGTTTGAGAGAACTTGTGAATAACGATTTGTGTTATTGTGTTGTTTGTCTGAATTTGGCTATGTGATCACAGGACTCCAGTCAGATTGGTCTGTTGAAGGAGCTTCTTGATCTTCAGAAGGACATGGTGGTCATGCTTCTTTCTTTACTGGAGGGTAAGAGATATTTGTCCATTTGATTTCATTTTCTTTGTGACTTATAAACGTACAAAATCTAAAAGTCCTTATCTTTGTGCTATGTGGATTGCTTTTTTTAACAGGTAATGTTGTGAATGGCACAATCGCTCGCCAGATGGTTGACATGCTGGTTGAGTCGTCCAGTAACGTGGAGATGATTCTCAAATTCTTCGACATGTTCCTCAAGCTGAAGGACATTGTGGCATCAGATGCCTTCCGTGACTATGTGACAGACCCCCGTGGCCTTATCTCCAAGAAGGACTTCTCCAAGGCTATGGACAGTCAGAAGCAGTACACGCCATCTGAGATCCAGTTCCTCCTGTCTTGCTCTGAGGCTGATGAGAATGAGATGATTAATTTTGAGGAATTTGCTGATCGCTTCCAGGAACCAGCCAAAGACATTGGCTTCAACATTGCCGTGCTACTTACCAACCTCTCTGAGCATGTTCCTTATGACACTCGCCTGCAGAACTTCTTGGAGCAAGCTGAGAGCGTGTTAAACTACTTCCGCCCATTCCTGGGCCGTATCGAGATTATGGGTGCCAGCAAGAGAATTGAGCGCATCTACTTTGAAATCAGCGAAGCCAATCGCAACCAGTGGGAGATGCCTCAGGTCAGAGAGTCAAAGCGTCAGTTCATCTTTGATGTGGTCAATGAAGGTGGGGAATCTGAGAAGATGGAGCTCTTTGTTAACTTCTGTGAGGACACCATTTTTGAGATGAATATTGCCTCCCAGATCTCTGAGCAGGAAGAAGAAGTAAATGAAGAAGATGATGAGGAAGAGGAGGAGGAGAGCAGTGGTGGAGGAAATGGAGAAGAAGGAGAGGAAGGAAATGGAGAAGCACCACCACCTGAATCTAGTTCAGCATTTGCTGATTTCATCAAGAGCGTTGTAAACTTCCTAAGCCTGTTTACTTTCCGTAATCTCAGACGTCGTTACCGCAAAATCAGGAAGATGACCATCAAGGACATGATTGTTGGCTTGGTGATGTTCCTTTATACCATCCTCTTTGGCATCCTGCATTTCATCTACAGTGTGTGTAAAGGCTTCTTCATGCTCATTTGGAACACCCTGTTTGGAGGTGGTCTAGTGGAGGGAGCAAAGAAGATGACACTGACAGAGATTTTGACTAACATGCCCGACCCAACTCAAGATGAGGTGCATGGTGACCTTCCCCCTGAGCCAGGAGCAAGAAAAGTTCAAGAATCAGGTGGAACTGGAGAGGGTGAGGAAGGAGCAGGAGGAGGAGAAGTGGAAGAAGAAGATGGAGAAGAAGATGATGGTGGAAGGCCTGGGTTTGGTCCGCATGGTGGTCTTGGAGACATGGGAGAAACTGAGCCAGAGGAGCCTCCAACTCCAGAAGGAAGCCCACTGCTGAAGAGGAAACTGGTAAGACACTGGCAGAAGACCTGATTGCTTGTAGTCCCACACCATTTAAAACAAGTATCTAGAACATGAAATGTTCCTCACCATACTTTGTATAAACCACACCATTCAACTTTATTGTATAATATAAAAAGATACTTTTAACCATTGCTTTCCAGACACATCAGTCTATGTCTTATTTTCTTTCTGAATGTTATGATCTTTCAGCTGAGTGAGGAAGGAGAAGGAGAGGCGGTAGAGGAAGAGAAAGTCGAAGCAAAAGAAGAAGCAGCCCCAGAACCAGAGAAAGCCGAGTGAGCAATGGAGAACTAATCACCAGTCAATATTTAAGAAACTCATTTGTGAAGTCATATTCATTACAAATTAACACTTATGGATATGCCCATTTTATGCTATCTGCTGTTTTGGCTTTTAACTTATTGTTCTCTGTCTAACGAAGTGATGAAAATGGAGAGAAAACTGAGAAAGAGGCTGAAGCTGAGGCAGAGATAAAACAGGATGAGCAAGAAGAAGTGAAGACAAAGGCTAAAACAATTAAAGGAAAGAAGCAAACAGAAGAAGTCTTTGAAATCTGGAATGAACTTGAAGTCCAACGAAACAAGTTCATGGTAAATTAAATTTAGACATTATTCACAGTTATTTGTATTCACAAAACATAAGACTTACATATTACACAAACAGCCATTGTGCTGAAATAATGAATATTTTTTTGTATACCACTTTTGCACCCAAAAGTTGAACTACTTTTCAATTCTTCTAGAACTATCTGTCTCGCAATTTCTACAACCTGCGTTTCCTGGCTCTGTTCATCGCCTTTGCACTAAACTTCATTCTGCTCTTCTACAAGGTCAATACAATGAAAGCACAATTTCCTGTGATGGTTACATTTATTTAAAAAAGAAACACGTTCATCTTATTTATCATGTAAGTCAATGTAATGATGAATGCGTCCTTCAGGTATCTGAAAGCCCCCCTGGCGAGGAGGAATTTGAGGGCTCTGCTATGTTTGAGGGTTCTGGTGTGTTTGAGGGCTCAGGTGCATTTGAAGGTTCTGGTGGAGAGGCTGAAGGTTCCGGAATGGAGGAGAATGGAGAGGAGGATGATGAAGAAGGGTTTGTCTATTACTTCCTGGAGGAGAGCACTGGATATATGGAACCTGCCATGACCTTCTTATCCATTGTACATACCATCATCTCCTTCCTCTGTATCATTGGCTACAACTGTCTGAAGGTCTGTATAGTGAAATAAATAATGATCTGTGTCTTCTAAAGTCAAACGATATGTGGGTGTGAAGAACAGACCAAAAATGTTGTTATTTACTAAAAAAACCTTTCAGGGTAGATTGAAAAAAATAATGACAGAATTATCATATTTGACTGTTTCTTGATCCTGGTGGTTAATCCAGTGTGAGTTGCTCAGAGTGTTTGTATCTGTCTAGGTTCCTTTGGTCATCTTTAAGAGAGAAAAGGAACTGGCCCGTAAACTGGAGTTTGATGGTCTGTATGTGACTGAGCAACCAGAGGATGATGATATTAAAGGCCAGTGGGACAGAATGGTCCTCAATACACCGTAAGGGATAAACAACATTCTACTGGAGTAGCATTTAAAAGTGTATCTTTATGAAGGCTGAATCTGAAATCTTATTCCCCCATCTTTTGCACAGGTCTTTCCCAAACAACTACTGGGACAAATTTGTGAAGAGAAAGGTCAGGAACGTGTTAACAATGTGCAAAAATGCATATTTTCAAAACCAGAAAAAGCCCAGAATTAAAGCCTTGAGTATTTGAAAGCACTGAACGGTTACCAGACCTAAAATTAGACTTGGATTTATAGGTTATCATAATGCAGTTTCTTGAAAAAATAGCCTTTGTATACACTGTACACTACACAAAAGCAACCCACATATTTCCGCCACAGGGTGGGAACATAAAAACATAGACCCATAATGCTCTGCAGTACAAACAGCCAATCAGAACTATTGCAAAGTTATGCTGCTATAAAAAAAAACAAAATGTAACTAAATATACATAATCAACATTAACTAATCAACCCTACCAACTTTCTATTTTCAGGTGCTAGAAAAGTATGGTGACATCTACGGTAGAGAAAGAATCGCTGAACTGCTGGGAATGGATCTAGCATCTCTTGATGTCAGCGCTATGACACACGAGAAGAAACCTCCACCTGATACCTCGATGTTGACTTGGTACTGACGGATGTAACATACACAGTAAACAAGATATGATAAAACAGGATGGAGCTTCTCTTTGGCAATATAAACATCTTAACAGTGTAATTTCATGAATCCACAGGTTAACTTCTATTGATATCAAGTACCAGATCTGGAAATTTGGTGTTGTGTTCACTGATAATGTGAGTTTAATGTATTTGTTTAAATATTCTGACTGAAATTGGTGTAAAAATCGTATCATTCATCTGGATTATTGTTTTGCCCTCTCATAGACGTTCCTGTACCTGGTCTGGTATATGGTGATGTCCTTGCTTGGCCACTACAATAATTTCTTCTTTGCTTGTCATCTACTGGACATCGCCATGGGCGTTAAAACTCTGCGCACCATCCTGTCCTCCGTAACCCACAATGGCAAGCAGGTACAGCTGTCAAAGATCATCATATCTGACCAGATTTTGTAGAAATTACCTCCCATATTACATCTGGCTATTACATCTGGCATTACATCTTAAATGATTATGTTGATGCTGATGGTGACTGTGATGTAGCTGGTGATGACGGTGGGTCTACTGGCTGTGGTGGTCTACCTCTACACCGTGGTGGCCTTCAACTTCTTCAGGAAGTTCTACAACATGAGTGAGGATGAAGATGAACCAGATATGAAGTGTGACGACATGATGACTGTAGGTGTTCCATGCATTTCTGTTTGGTACAATACCTTCTCACTTCACACCAGAGCATCTAATGGTCCATCTTCTCTCTCAGTGTTACCTGTTCCATATGTACGTGGGTGTGCGAGCTGGTGGTGGTATAGGAGATGAGATCGAGGATCCAGCCGGTGACGACTATGAACTTTATCGTGTGGTCTTTGACATCACCTTCTTCTTCTTTGTCATCGTCATTCTGCTGGCCATCATTCAGGGTGAGGAACATCTTGAGGTCCAGATGTGTTCTTTTAAAGAAATTTTATTGTGATATTTGTCTTGAAATGATGTTTGCATTGTGTGCAGGTCTGATCATTGATGCCTTTGGTGAGCTGAGAGATCAACAGGAGCAAGTCAGAGAAGACATGGAGGTACATCTGAGCCAGAACATTATACAAGCACAACGATTCAGATAGGAATGCTTGACTCATTTTAATGTTAAGTGAATTGGGTGATGATGAATCATCTGGATCATCATATAAAAACTAAAATTTTAAAATTTTACATACATAATAATCTTTATGATCATGTTACATTGTTAAATTTAAAGTCTAATTTTGCTAATTGTAAATTATATAATTTATACTATACTGTAACTGTACTTTCTGATATTACCTCCCATAAAAGACTATATAGATTTTGAGTGATAGCATAGAAACATGCATTTTCTGTAAAGCTGCTTTGAAATTGTATGCATTGTGAAAAGCGCTTTGCAAATAAATGCGAATTGAATTGCATGATGATTTTTCTTGTATTCTCATAGACTAAGTGCTTCATCTGTGGAATTGGAAGCGACTACTTCGACTCGACTCCGCACGGCTTTGAGACGCATACGATGGAAGAGCACAATTTAGCCAACTACATGTGAGTGTGTTTTAAAAAACGTTATTGTTGTTACTTCTGAGATGAATAGAATATAAATCAGATAAATAAGTCAATCTGTCTTTTGAACTGCAGGTTCTTCCTGATGTACTTAATCAATAAAGATGAAACAGAGCACACAGGACAGGTCAGTGTTGTTTTTAATTCTTATTTTTATAATCTTTGTCTAATTTCTTTAAGTGTATACACACGCAGATCAAAAGCTGAAAACTATCAAAAGCCGTAACAGAGTTGGGTTTACTTCTAAATAATAGAAATATTGTGTAAAATGTATGGATTTTGTACACTACCATAAAATGGTAATTTTACATATATTGTTTGTGATTTTATTTCATTTGTGTTTATAGGAGTCGTATGTGTGGAAGATGTATCAGGAGAGATGCTGGGATTTCTTCCCTGCTGGTGACTGTTTCAGGAAGCAATATGAGGATCAGCTTAGCTAATTCTACATCCTGGAGACTGTGTTTGTGTAGGAGTTCAGGAATTAGGGTCGAACAGATAATTGTGAAGCATAGTCAGAAGAAGGGAACAGAAATGACCGAATGTAGCCTTGATTATATTTAACACATCAGACTTACCACACAAGCCCACTTACAACACTTTAAACCATTGATTTCCCTTATGTTTGAGAAAAATGGGCAAACGGTCTGTCAGAGAGGTGGAAGAAGGTATTTTAAACTGTATATTTACATGACAGGGCCTTTACTTCTCCACAAAAGACTATTTGAATCAAATGAAGCCAAAATGAACCAACAACACCCCTAAAGAAAACCTCTCTCTCTGTTTTGCCTGTGTCATTATAAATCTAAAAGAATCTCAGTGCCTGTTGTTGAATCTTAATATTTACCACAATGAGAATTTAAGTACGATGATTTTAGTGAGTCTGTAGCGACCTTTTATGTGTAGATACTATCTGTCAATAACTTAATTTGAGCGTATATAATATAGCTTGGTTTGACGTCTGTTTATTTATGTGTACCACAGATTTATAGCCATGTAAGTGGTAGTATCCAGCTCAGAGACACGTATATAACGCATTTTGACAAACAATAAACCAGGCTTTTAACCTGGCACCTTGTGCTAAAGTTATAATGTGTAGAACAAAACATTATCGAAAGAGATAAGTATTAAAACCCCAAGATTTTTCTCCACCCCAATTCAAATTTCAGAGAATTACAATTTTTCAATCGTCTGTCTGTGTTTAATGCGTGATCTTTGATCTTTTTACCTTTATAGAAATGTCACAACACCTGTTTTTCACTCTAGAGTCTTATAGTGGGACGCTGTTATCCGTGCCAAGCATAAACATTTCTATAGTGTCCGTGCTGTGTTAAAAATATAGAGAGGTGGGGATACTTTTTGGGTCAATCATTTTAAAACTTTGTAGATATACAAGACAATGTCCCTATATTTTGCTTATGGGAAGAAAACACTAGTTATATGCACAGGTGTTTCAGTATCATTACTAGTGCAATGTGATTGTTCACATGTGATTGTGCAGAAAGAAATGTTACTATACTGTCATTTAAGAACATGACATATGAACTATGCTGTTATTGTTTAGATGGCAAACTTACTGTATCAACTTAAATACATAAATTATATATTTTTGTTGGAGCTCTGAATAATTGATGATGCTCTAAAATGTCATGAGTGAGTATTTATTGTGTACCTGTTTTGGGGGGAAAACAGAATGTAGGGGAAAAAACAAAAGGTGATAAAGAATGTGAGCTAGATTAGGTTATAAATTAAAGACGTAAAAAAAACGATGCGTTTTGCCTTTAGATTTGCATTATTCCTTCTGGCAAAATCCCATTTTTTTTGTCAGTTGTAGGAGTATGTAGCCGTAGATCTCTGATATTTATGCATCAGAAGTCTCCAAGCAATTGAAACATGAACAAACAAACTCACATGTGCATGTTGCACTTTGCGCATTCTGCGGACGTGTTGTAACAGGCTGTTGTGAGCGTGTGTTGAGGGCTTTTGGTGTGTACTGCTCCAAGAGCTCACACAGAGGAGAGATTTGCCCTCTTCTGTGGATCTATCTGACTGTGTATCAGCCTGAATGCTGTTTCAATGCACATTAAACAGATTACAGTATTTTAAGAGCACTGCTGTCTGAGTTCTGTTTATTTGGTCATCAAAGTTACTGTCTTAGCTTTGTGTTCTTTAGGTGTTTGGGTGCATCTGCCAGCACCCATTTATTCTATTCTCGTTCCAAAAGAAAGTAATGCTGACCTAAATAGCTGGGCCGTCACCAGGTGTGTGTGTACCTTTAAGAAACAATATATATCTTTAGCTAAACTTTAACAGCTACATTTGGCTGTATCCTTAACCCTATTGAGTTCAAAAGCAGTGTAGTCTTACATAAGGTTCAATGATGTAATCCAGTAGCTTTCTGTCTCTGAAATTATTTCATTATGTATGTCAT
The DNA here is from genome assembly GCA_036877575.1 of Botia almorhae. Classification (NCBI taxonomy): domain Eukaryota; kingdom Metazoa; phylum Chordata; class Actinopteri; order Cypriniformes; family Botiidae; genus Botia; species Botia almorhae. The sequence goes on along the minus strand of JAZGTJ010006348.1, from coordinate 7,330 downwards.
TTTCACAAATTTCCATATAGTGTGTATAAAAAAAAACTAGACCATAATGTCTGCACCCTCTTTAGTGAGGACATCCATGTGGAGGAACGGGGGTGAGTGAATTCTACTGTCTCTTCTAGTAGTATAGACATAGCTAGTATATATTAATACCAAATATGTGACACGCAGCAACGATTGATTATTGATAATTATGACGATTATGTTTCTTCACTATTCTTTTAACATTGATCAGCTGTTTAATTTTAGGGGGTTAAAAATCTATGAGGCCAGTCAAATATTTGTACAATCTAAATATAATGTGCAGAAATACAAAATAAATAATTGCTTTATTCGCACCTGCATTGTTCTCCATCTGCACGTTTTAGCTTGTTAACCTCTTATATATTTAGAAACTTCATATGTTAGGCATAAGTGTTAATATGTCGAGGAACTGTTAAGTGTTAATACGTCAAGGAACTGGGAAAACAAAGTGGCTTGTCATTACTGTGGTCTGTGTACACAACCTCCCGGCAAGAGCTGTTTCTCTTACTTCCTGTAATTGTGTTTGCAGTATTGTGCCCATTATTGTATCCATGCCTTCATGAACTGTTCACCTAAGTGGACTTTTATATTAACTACATTTTATTTGAATTAATTAATCTGAAATTCTTTTAACAAGTAAATGTCTTTATAAACGTGACAGAATGATTCTTGCCGCTTCGTCTATATTGAAAAACACGTAACTGGCATAACAGAAGAAGCGGTGCTCAACACTAACAACGCAGCTGAGCAAGCACAATTACGAAAGATTGTTTATTTGACACAAAACAGTTACCGGTTAGACAACAATCCGATGAAAACCAAGGAGCTTCAAAGTGTTCAGACATGCTGGCATGACGACGTTAAAGTGGGAAAGTGCGCGTATATAAGTGTAGGTAAGACGACAGCGCGGAACGGAGTGGTTTTATATGTGCGTTCATCCGGTAGGCAACATGTGAGTACAACCTTGATACATTTTAAACGGGGGACGACCTTATTAATCAATGTGAGCTTTGGTTCTGTGTCGGACTCCCAAAGTGGACAGGAAGGAGTACCGGAGCAGAACCATGCGTGTTGCGTCTTGGACATGGAAAGAGTGTCGGAAGGCGGTGCCGTGATTCCAGGCACGGTTTCGGAGGAAAGTGCGATTCAATGCCTGAACACGCCGGACTGTCTCCTAGGGGCGCCCACAAATTCTTGTGTGTTCAGTTTCTCGTCTCCATTACACAAAGAAATGACCCAAACTCCTGGTGTTATTTCAGCCGCAAGACCGCCGAAAACCTCAGTGGCGAGTCGTTGTCGTGGCGCGTTTACGCACGGAGAAGACGACCACTCCAGTCCCCTGGAACAACCCACAAGCCCGTTTACTGGGACTATTCCTAAACTAATAGTAACTCACGAGGATTTGGGTCCTGGCCATGACAGCTCACGCAGTTCGCATATCAGTGATTTAACGCTAAGTATGGGGGGATTTTCACCGGACCTGCATCCAGATGAAGATTCGCCCTGCTCGTACAGCGCATGTGGAGGTTCCCCTGCGCCCTTTTTGTTTCACAGGAGGTTATCTAGCTCCTCATCTGCTGGAATGTCCTCAGCCTCCTCGTTTGAGGAGTCGGAGGATGATTTTGCAGGTAGTGACATAGAGCCCAGCAGTCTGTCCTCCAGTATGTGCAACATGTTCGGCAGCCCTGATGAGCTATCAGGGGTACGTATCTAGTTTGTCCATGTCAATGTGCTGATGCAACAATTATTTCAGTATTGATCAAATGTATTGATATCATATTATACATTCATCTTTTGCATCTGTTTTCCCGTTGTGAATGGTTATATGTCTCAAAGGTTAAGAAAAGGGCTCTTTATAAGTGTTTGTGTTCCAACATTATTATCTAGCTATTCCCAGTATGGTTTTATTAGTTAGTGCTGATCATCGTGTGCGTCCTGTTATCCACTGATACCTCTTATGGAACATATTGATTAAGGGTTTATGGTTACGAATAAATAACTTCTCAACAACGTTAGCTTCATGCACTAAAGTTGGTATGCTATGCTTTATTAATGAGGTCTGTCTATGTTTTGTAAATATAATATAGCTTTTGTTCAACTATTGGTCTATTTTTTTAACAAGAATGCTGAGCATTGAGATAAAGTGTAACAGAGCAGACACAGAATGGTGTTTTTATTAAAAAAGGGCATAAGGTGTAGTAAGTAGTCTAGTATGTTCTAGGGTGTGAGTTAAATCTTTAATGGAACAAAGTATAGTGCTGTCAAGTAGAAAACATTAGCATTTGTCTGTTAATCAAAATCGCAGCAATATCCTGGAACTAGACCTTTAAAATATATCACTGACATAATAGTAGTTTCTTTTTCTTTCTGACAAAGAGTTTCCAGTTTAAAAAACATCTAAAACAGTTTCAGATTTATTTTGCAGGAATTTGTTGGCTTTTGAAACAGTTGACGGGTGGGAACTCATGGGAGAGGTTTTGCGGAAAATTGTCAACTAACATACTACGAAAATGAGTAATATAAACCTAATGTGGGCTAAACCGAGCTTAGAAAAATATCTTGCGAAAAGCTGTTCGTATTCTGAAACTGAAGGCTTTTAAGATTAAAAAAATTCTGTGGCGTGATTTCCAAAGGTCACTGATTTTTGTATACTGTGCCTGACATTCATAGATGATAAATGGAAAGGTCGGACTCTTGTGAGCAGACATTCCAGTCAGGAAAATCCAAAAATTCCAGGCAGTTTTTGTTCCCTACATTTGGAAAACATGACAGATAAATGATAAATCACCAAAAACGAGTTGTTTTCCATTACCAAATTTGGCACAGTGAAACTATGAGCAACTTCCTATCTCAAGTGAAACATGGTTGTTTTGGTTGACCTTGATCTGAATAGAAACTCATGTTGACAAACTGACTTAGTAAGTCAGAGCACCGAGTCAGCTGTATCATGAATCTTACCTGTTACTCTATTGGTAGAGCATAACAGTAGTAATGCCAAGATCATGAGTTTGATTCCCAGGAAAATCAAATACTGATAAACTGTTTATCTTGGCTACATTATAAATTGATTGGAACATTATATAAATATTGTATTGAAGTTGTTTTAAATGAAAAATTTACAGTGGGTGTTACCCTGTGATATGTCTACAGTTTTTTGGGGGAGAGGCAGTACTGGTATCAAATAGAGAAGACTGTTTACAGTTAAAAATTTGTGGCTTTTAATAGTTTTTCTAAACAGGTCCATGTTTAACTACAAACTCAGCAAAACAACAGGGCTGATATTTTAACATTTAGACCAACACTGAGTCTTCATCGGCAGATCTGTGCTGATTTTCCTTTGATTTCTCAGTCTCCTGTAATCCAAATGAATAAGCGGTAGTTTTAGATCTCACTTGTTGGTGAATAAGGATGAATCAGTAAACAGAATGGTTGTCAGGAAGTGTGCTGGCTGCAGTGTTCCTGCACTCATTGTCTTTTTTGTCATTCTTCAAACATTATTATCCTTTTTAATTGAAATCTCTTTTAACTGAAAAACTCAATCCTGATTCGTCCATCATGACATTCTGCATTTAAATGTCTTTGTAATGGTCACCAAACTGTGGCAAAATGTAATGACAGGCAATTTTTTTTCGTACATAGTAGTGTTAGTTTTGTCTCCTCCCCTCTCTTTCTCTCTCTAACAATAAATAAATGGGCATGAAAAAGTAATTTGAAATTGTTATATTGTTGAAATTATTGTATTTAGTAAACAGCCATGGAGGAAGAAAGAAATATACAGCTGGTCATCACCCTGTATAAAAACTCAACTTATATAATCATTTAATGATAATTACCAAGTGACCGTTCTTGTTCCTTTGCTTGCGCTATAGATTGAACTCGTCCAGATTGTCTGGGGCAGGGTTTCCGAAAAAATTGTGCATGAATGAATGACCAAACATGACCCATTCATATCAGCTGCCGACTTCCACAACCTGTGCACACATATGCACACTGATGTCATCTCCCAAAGCCACTACAGAGATTGTGTCATGGAAAATTGAGTGGTGGGTAGTTCCTTCGCCGCTAAGTAACCTTGAAGCCATATATAGAAGTGCTTCTCATTTCTGTCTTTCCACGTCTTTCTTAATTTATGTTGCCCTTGCTTCAGAGATTGACGCAGAAAATTGTTGTTTACAGCTATATGTGTGCACAAAAAAACTGTGCCAGTTTGCTTGTCTGACAGAATGTTTGTTTGACAGTTTCGTAGTCAAATGCAAAACAAATCACACATCGCAGCTGTGAGGGAGGGATTTAAATTGTAAATTTCACTGCCACATGCCGGCCCTTAATCCACTATCTCTCAGACAAAACAAAACACTTCATAAACAATACCAGCATGAAAAGTGTGGGGGAAAAAAAAGAGTTGAGTAACTGTCTCTCTACTTCCTGTAGTGTTTCTGATTGGCCTATTCTCTCTGTTCTCTAAAGTAGCTGGACAGGTTTATCCCCTTTGTTGTGAAAATTGGTTTCTGTGCTTTTAGAAGCTTCTTAGTGAGAGAGAATGATGAAAGAGAGAGAGCATGAAACAAGAGGGTGGAAAGAAGTGGAAAATGTATGGCTACAATGAGGGTGGAGGTGGGTAGTAGGGGGTGGGTGGGGTTTTTACACCATATTCAAGTGAAAAAGGTCCAAAAAAATATATATTTTATGTATTACATTTTTATTGGTGTTTGCTGACTACACTATTAATACTACTTGCTGCTGTCTGCTGAGTAACTATTAATATTAATTGTATTTTAACCACAAACATGTGAGGTCATTAAACAACTACTCCACCTTATGTGGTTATATATAGGTAACTTTCCTACAATCTGAAAGCTAATGAAGACATTGCTGTTAGTGAATTAAAGTGAGGGAGAGTAGATAAGACTTGTGTGGGAGAATATCTGAGACAGAAGGGAACATTAACTGATGAGTGTGGAAAGTGTTGAGATGCAGTCCATGTGAGCGAGAGACCTTGATTTAACAGAGGAGAGAGAGTGATTTTGGCAGTAAGTTAAGCTGTACTACATGTCGCATGACGTGAACACGTTCTGCTCAGTCTGCTTCCCGGATGCGTGTGTGGTTGCAGGGCAGTGCTGGAGTCGTGGGGCTCTGCATGCATGTGTCAAGTGTGTTTTTAAGGAGCATGCATGTCTGGTTTTGTATCGAGTGAATTTGCATCTCTGTGTGTTTTTGGCAGCAAAGTCATGCCTGCTGCTGCTTGTCAGGAAACAGACATACGCAATTCACTGTGGGTGTGAAGTAATGTTAAAATTTGCCAAGTCTGTGTGGAATTTTTCCTACAAGTGCAATATTTTCAGTCCTACAGTGTGGATCTTCTGTAGGTCAGATATGCACTAAAACTGAACAAGAGCAGGAGTAAAGCCTGGTTCATTGTCCCCTGTGTGTGTGTGTCCTTGAGATAGGTCAGATGTGAAGACAGCAGATCTGTTTGTTCAGGGTGGTTGTGACCCTTAACCCATAGATGGATCTCATTGTGACATTCAACCAGGACAACAGTTAATATTCTAGTATTATCAGGTCAGGCGCAGCAACCATAAATGTTGTTTGTATACTGGATCAATTTGATTTTTTAATCAAAGCTAAAGGGAAAAATGTTTGTTTTGACTTTTCTTTGGGCTTATGGAATATAAGCTTAACAAAGTACAAGCTGCAGGACAAGACACAAACAAACACAGGACTGTGTGACGTATCTACTGTCACTGTGGGCTATAGTGTCCCCTGAGGGGGGGACTGAATTACATCTGTGTGTGGAGAGCTAGCTGTAAATGAGTGAGAACAGATGCTAAGAGGTGTGTAATCGAGGTCTGGAGTAGATGATCGGAACGATTGATTGTGAGGAGAAGATAAAAGGCTTTTGGAGTCCACTAAACTGCCCTTTGGCTGTTCCGAGACCACTGGTAAAAATGCTTCTGTTTTGCTATTAATAGTTTCATTGCTAATTTTATTGTCAGCAAAACCGGAATCAAATGTTTAGCAGCAAAGGTTGTTCTGTTTCTGGAAATTGCAGAAGGCTTTCTTATTTGCACATGTAAAGACAAGCTCTTGTCAATCTAGTATGATTTAATAATGAGCCAAAGAACATTCTGTGTGCTTCGGTAAACGCAATAAAATATGACTTTTAGTTCAAAGGAATTAACACTGCCAATGTGACAATTTGCTCAAAGCAGTTTGCCTGTAGCTATGTTGAAACCTGTCAGGTCGTGATTCTGAACACATGCATTGCGTGCGGGGCTTATTTGGTTATTTGTGTATTCCTGTCAAAGTGGAAAAGGAAAAACAATCGAAAGATAAAAAAACAGTCAGGCATTTGGTGTGTGTGTAGTAGTGATGCACCGAAAAGGGAAAATTTAAAAGATCCTTAACATACTGCATCAAAAAACGAAACCAGAAAATAAAACTGTAGATTTAAAATTAGTTTTTACTTTTGCAGAACATTTTTGGTGGCCGAAATTTTGATGAGCTCATTATTTACTGTTAATTATTAATCCCTAAAAGTCAATTAGCAAGTTTTAAAGGTGTTTCCTGACATCATGAGATGATTTATCTAATGCTCATATAAACGGTACAGTTGACATTTTCCACAGTTGTATATTGTATTGTATATATTATATATTTATATATAATCAGAGGCTTCTAATCAATAGCTTGTACTGTACTGTACTGTAGAGCATGTGCGTCACAGCTCTTATGTTGACCTTGTGTAACTGATAAAGTCCACTAACACTTTAATTCCCATGCCTAAAAAACACTTGTCTCACTGTATTAAGTCTGTCTGGACAGTAAATATTTGATTTAGAGAAACATTTGATATGCTTTGTTTTGAATCAGTTTTAGGCCTTCTAAGGAGAGCAGAGCAAACAATCAATACAGAAAGTATACATCTCTGACCCGAACACACGTTTTTCTTTGATTTCAGAACAAATCTTGGAAAAAGTTGAAGACCATGGTGCACTGCTCGCCGTTTGTGGTGTCGTTTAAGAAACAATATCCCTGGATCCAGCTCGCCGGCCATGCAGGTATGAACATATCGCATGATTCCACCACTGAACAAAGGAGAGAAGCATTGTACACTATCAGAATGCCCTCCATTACACTGAATTGATCAAATTAGCCCTTTCTTTCCTGTGTGTGCGTGCAGGTAATTTCCAGGCAGGCGAGTACGGTAAACTGTTAAAGAAGTATTGTGAATGTGAGCATCAGTGCCTTCAACAGCTGATGAATGACAAACTCAGGCCGTTTGTACCTGGTTACTACGGTGTGGTGC
>JAZGTJ010006347.1:0-25158 GCA_036877575.1 Botia almorhae | reverse complement strand
CCATCTTGTCAATTATGTCATCTTTATCAAGTTCCATAAGAATCTCCTTCTCTGTTGCCATCAAAAGCAATGCTTCAAGGTTATCTTGACTCAGGGAGGTTATAAGTCGACATATTGTAGACTAGAAATGAAAAATAACTAACACTGTATTCTATTTCCATGCCATCTACTTGATTTATTTTATTTATCATATAAAACAATTTGACCCACTAACACTAGCACTCTCTATTCTGTCTACTTTTTATAAAAAATATGCTACATGTAGACGAAACAAGACTTGACACAGCACAGCAGCACTTACATATTGTTGCTCGTTTGTTGGTTTGATTTTATCTATTGTAAGTGATTTGGATGAAAGCGTTCGTCTGCCAAATTATTATACAAATATAATGTAAATGTAATTTTGACCGACCTGTTCCCTTACTGGCGAACATGGCTGGGATTTTGCAGCAGCTTGCTGCGTCTGTGGCCAGGGCTTTTTTCCTTTTTATACGCTCCTTCTCTGCTCCTCCTTTGCGTTTATGCTTCATTTTTTGCACGATTTAGTCACCCTGTCTCTGGATATAGCCAATTAGGCAGTGCGTCGCTGACGCTGGGTCATGTGGGGGTGTCATTTTCACTCCGCCATTGCCTGATTCGTAGATTGAGAGATCCGTCAAGTAATTCGTAGTTGCACACCAGCCTATCGCATGCCAGGCTGATTGTCTGCACGGCGGTAGCCGGCAGGCCAGAACGACCGTCAGGCCACCAGGAAATGTCCTGGTGCTCCCGATGGCCAGTCCGCCCCTGATGCTCAGCCAGAAAGAAAAGAGAAACGGTGAGAGGATGAGAGAAAGAGAGAAAATTCCTAAACTGTGTAACCTTTACCAAAGCTAATTAATTATGCCTGCCAATACAAGAGCACCACTCTCATGACTTATGATCTGGAAAGTCTTAAGATCTGGAACAAAGGTGTGCTTAGGCTTGTCCATGCGAGTAAAATATACAACCTAATCTGCATATTCAGCCTATTTTAGCACCTGGAGTCATGGAGACCAAATGACTCATCAAATAGTCCCAACATCTCATGGTGACATCTAAAGAATTGCAATTTTAGGCCTTCTTTCTGGTTTGTGTTACAGTAGATACACAGACAAGTGTTGCACTAAATTAAACTGACACCAAAGGGGATACAGCCAAGATCAGAAATAATGATGCCACTTTTATTTCACTTATGGTGATGTAAAAGCTCATTATTATCACATTTCATAAAAGGCTAGGGATGTCCAGAGAGATGTGTAGGCTATACGTTTGTGCTCAATCCATGGCAGAACATTATACGAATACAAACATGTGATTTGGCTTATATAAGTCAAATTCATAAACCACCGTGGTCACTGCTGATTTAAAATGTATTATTGAAATATTTTTTTAAATGTTATATTTTGGTAACCAAATATTTTGGTTACATTATCTTGAATTATCTTTGGTGCTAAGATACTGAACTATGCATTTAGAAATGTTAATTTGCATACCTTTCTTCTGCAATGCTATAACAAGTGTTTTTTTGAGTTACTGTTGCCTTTTCATTCTGAACCAGTCTGGCCAGTCCTTTTAACGTCTGCAATCAGCAAGGCCAGAAACTGGCCACTTGATCAATTCAATGTTATTTATATAGTGCATTTTACAATGTTACACTGATTCAAAGAAGTTTTACATATAATGAAAAATAAAACAAAAAATGTTAAGCAGAATACATGGTATTATTGCAAAAAGTATTTGTAAGATGTATATTAATAGAACTCATTAGGGATACTAGGTTTGTAGTTGGTTTAAGAATAAAGGGCTGAAATGATAAAAACTACAACACATTTGTCCTATTTGAATAAATGGACTAGCAGTAAAAATACCCCTCATTACATGTGAAAGCTCGTACCTCTCTCACTAGTCTATAAGAGGGAAATGCCTACTAAAACAGTTTGTACATCTGAGATTATGTGAAGTGCAGTCAATTTACAAAATAAATGATAGATATCACATTAAGGAAGATATGCCGTTCCAGCTTACATGGAGATGGCACATAGAAATATAACATCTTATGGAACAGGGGTATAAGGGATTATAAGGGACCTTTATAGACTCATTGCGTTGTCCTGTATTACTTCGGCTTGCATTTTAGAGTGGGTTTCACTGTTGTTTATCTGGTTTACGTATTTGGATTGTTTCTGGTGTTTTTTTCTGATTGTTTGCTGTCTGTCCTTTTGACTCTGCTTTGGATTGTTTGCTGCCTGCCTTGACCTCCGCCCGTGTTTACGTTTCTGATTTTGCCTATTCCTCACACTGTTTGCGTCCTGTTATAACTTTTGACTGCACAATCTCCTCTTTTCACACAGAATAAGTTTGTCACATAATCATGTCATATCAGTGACAACTTAATGTCTGGAAGAATAATAGTTTACTTTTCCAGTTGCAGACTCTGCGTGTATGAAAGTAATCCCAGAACTGTAGTAAATACATCTACTAATTACTAATAACTAGTAATTACTTTTACGTCTCCATTTTTACATATTTTATAACTTGGACTTTTTTGTCACTAATCTATATAATTGTTTATTCAGCCTGTTGCAAGCCTTATGAGACTCTGCGGAGGAAGTACTCTTTGTCTCAGCCTGAAAAGGCCCGGCTAAGAGTAAGTTTAAAAATGCATGTATTAAGTTTAGAGTACATCTCTAGGTGTTTTAAGTGGTAAAATTACTGTCCGTTTTGCAGTTGCTGGACACCACGTCCAAAGTCACCCAGACAGAGGGAACTGCGGTAGACTCCAACAATAGAACTGATGTCTGGTGAGGAGGATGCAATCATTGATGAAAGGCCAGTGAGGTCTCCACCTCACAAAAACCCAGAATTGTCATTTCTCTGCCATAAGCTTGCATCATCAGCGTGTAAGAGCAGATGCAAATGAGCCAGGTTTCCCCTTTGTGTTTTTTTACCTTTAAAAAGGATGTGTTGGTGGTAAACAGATTTTGTTCGCTTTATTTATATCATTACATCATGTAATTACTTTTAGTATACTTTCATTGTTCCGTTTATTTGATTAGTTTAATTTTGGGATTTTATACTAATTCCTTAATACATTTAGTTTACCTTTATACTGTTTGCTTTGCATATTTATAATTTTGGATCATTTTGCTTAATACATTCTATAACATAATATTTGTTTAACATTGCTTTGTGGAATGTTGTTTAATTTTACACTTTTAAACTTTAATTACACAATAATATTTTGGACTCAACTTCATTCTCTATTTATTGGAGGGGATTTGGATGTATGGTGTCTTTATGTTTGGGGTCTATATGCATAACTAGCCATAAAGCTAGCTACTGACAGCCTGAACAACTAATGACTTGTTGCACTCACACCAGTAATCAAGAAGTGCTTTGAGAGACTGGTCTTACAGCACATCAAATCCAGCCTTCTCCCCCTACTTTGACCCACATGAGTTTGCATACAAAGCAAATGGGTCTACAGAAGATGCCCTCACCGTAGCCCTTCACTCTGAACTCACTGAAGTCCTGTAAACGCTTGTAAAACCTATGTAAGAATGCTCTTCATAGACTATAGCTCTGCTTATTCCATCTCTTATTCCAGACATACTAGTCAGAAAACTAGCTGAACTGGGCCTCTTTTCCCACATCTGCACTTGGATAAAAGACTTCCCCACAAACTGCCCACAGTCTGTTGGACTGGGCCCCCACCTTTCCTCCACTGTCAAGCTTAGCACCAGATTTCCACAAGGCTTTATTTTAAGCCCTCTACTACCTGTACACATATGACTCCCACTCATTCTACCAATACCATCTCAAATTTGCTAATGACATCACAGTGATTGAACTTTTCTTAGGAGGTGATGAATCAGCCTACAGAGACTTCAAGAAACTTGAAGTATAGTGCTCTGGAAACAACTTGTCGCTTCACACCTTAAAAACAGAGGAGCTCATCCTGGACTTTAGGAGGCGTACTACAATGGGGACTGCATGGAAAGGGTCCACACCTTCAAATTCCTGTGAGTGCACATATCTGACAAACACACTTGGTCCACTAACATATCAGCAATCCTAAAAAAAGGCACTGCAGCAGCTACACTTCTTAAGACTGCTCAGGAAAAACAACCTAGAGAAGCTGCTGGTGGCAGCCAGCTACCATTTCACCATCAAAAGCGTGTTCATGTACTGCATTTTGGTGTGGTACCCCCATTGCACTGCAGAAGAAAAGAAAACTTTCCAAAGACTAATTAACCCAGCCGCCAAAAAACACTCGTTCCACACTGCCCTCCCTGGAAAGCACTGCCTGCTTCCAATATCTCTCTAAGGCCAATAACACCATCAAGGACACAACACACCCAGGTCACCACCTGTTTAATCTCCTGCCCACTGGAAAGTGTTTAAGATTCATGGGAACAAGGACACACATTTACTTTATCACTATCTACTATCTACCTCCTGCTAATTTATCATTTATAGACTTATAATTTATATACTAATTATTTATTTTTTAAGCAATTAATCCTATTACTTACCTTTTGTTATATTGTTATATTCTGTTGTCTAATGTTTAATTGTAAAACAAACAAGAATTATGCTTTGTTGTATGTTTGTTGTCTCTAAAGGAAAGTGACAGTAGTGTCTCAAAAGCAGTCAGGGTTTTAAAAGTGGTTTAAAAAACAAAAATTTGGTAAGCAAAGACATGAAATGCAAGTGACCCTTTAGGTTTGAAAATGTTCCTTGACAGAATCCTTGGTGGGACAAATGGCTGTACCATGGTAGAATGCCTCAATAGCATATGTCCAAAATGTTATTATTACAAAAGTAACAATAATCCAATAATCCAAACTGGTGGAATTTGATATAAATGATCAGGAGTACTTATGAATACTTACAGAAATCAGTGGTGTATACAGTGTATAGAGTTTACTAGTCCTGATACACCTCTTTATATGCAGCATAAAAGGCAGTCATATGGACTATTCTGATAATGATAATAAATGATAATTGACAATAATTACAGTAGGGTTGTATATGTGGTTGTAAATGTGGCCTGTGATAATCTAACATTAACCTGCTGTAACCCAGAGATTTCTTGTAAAAATTTGTCTATGTGAGTTAACACTGCTGAGTTTGGATGATAACGTATTTCAGAACTTAAGCAAAATGTCTTAAAATGGGTGCACACTCTTCAATATTGGCCATGAATTTGCTGTCTAGGACTTAAATTTCAGTTAATGATTCTGTAAGTATTTCTTTTTAGTGGGTAAAACTGGAAGCTTCTAAACATCTAGTGTGACTTTTACTGACCAGTGAAATTCTGTTTGTGTCAAAGTCATACAGTTTGACTGCTCCACACAGATAATAGTTGCTACTATTGCTACTAATGCTACTTCAATTGTTACAACTGGAACCAAAGTATAGCTATGATGTGTTTTTCAAAGTCTAACTGTCAGGAAGTCCGTTTGATCAACCGGGTTTGTATTGTTTCTCATCGGAGCACACAGTGTTTTGACAGCTTGCCATGTGCTCCGGTGTCCGCATCACCCCTCCCTCTTGTTATCACTCCCAGATGTGTCTAATCACTATCATCACTTTCACCTGTTATTCACTGATTCACTTCCCTTTATATTCCCCTCTTGTGTGTTCAGTCTTTGTCAGACTGTCATGTCACTAGAACCGTTCCCTGACCAGTTTAAGCATATCACTTAATTTTAGTTAGCTTAGCTTAGTTTAGCTTTCTGTTTCATAGTCAGTTTAGTCATAGTCTAGTCACGTCAGGTGTTCCGCTAAATTTATGTTTTTAAGCTTACCTGACGCTTAGTTTATGTTTGTCCCGTTTGTCTTTAGCCCAGCTTGTGTTGTTTTGTCATGTGTTGTGTTTCTCCCCAGATCCCCGTTCCAGTTGTTCCTTTGTTGTCTTTTGTCCTGTCGCTGCCTACCTGCCCGTGTTCTCTTTCCTGCTGTGAGGTGATAGTCTCTGCGTTGTGGCTGTACCAGCTCTCCCGCTCCCGCTGCCACGTCTCCCCTCCAGGTCCTGCCATCATTTCTGGGTTTACTCCTGACTTAGTCTCACCTGCTGCTCACCAATATCTGAGGTGATCTGCTGTGTGGATTATACTCACCTGTTACTCACCTGCTGCTTTCAACATCTGAGGTGGCTTGCTGTTTGGACTATACTCACCCGTTAACCACCTGCTGTTTCTCTGTATCCGTGCTGGCTCCATGACTGGTTCTACAACTCACCTGCTACTCATCCGTGGTCTACCTCTATAGATGATCCTGCTGTTGGAATTAATACTCATCTGCTGTCAGCTACATCAGTGTTACCTTGCTGTCGGTTCTACAACTCTCCAGTGACTTCTCTACATCTGTGGTGGTCCTGCTGTAGATTTAACTACTCGCCTGCTGTATCTCTACATCTGTGATGGAATCGCTGCTGGATATACGATCTACCTGCATCCTAATACATCAATGGTGGTTCTGCTACCTGCTACTGAGACTTGCCTGCTAACTGCTATCTGATTGAGGTGAGAGAATCAACATGTCAGTGATCAGCATCCCCGCAGTGGTTCCGTTTCTCGTCTGCTGTCATCTTCTAGGAAGGTGAATTCTGTATGGCGATTACTCATCGCCAACATCTCATGGTTGTGAGTGCGGAATTACTACTGTTAAACTCTTTGTTACGTCTCACGATGTGAGCGTGGATTCTGGAACTTCTCTGTGCACATTGGATTACCTTCTACCCACCTGAACTGTTGGACTTTTATAAACTGTAGCACATTTTCATTCTCCAGTATTGAAGGGTTCATATCTATCTCAGCAGTGACCATCTACAGTGCTGTAGTAACATCTTGAACTGAACTCTTACCATACCATCACTGTTGTTGTTCTGCATTACCTTAAGACTAAGTCATTTCTGTGTTATCAATAAATATTCTCTGAACTTGCATTTGGGTTCTCTGTATTTTCTGCAAACCTGACAGTACGGTCTGACCAAAACATGGACGCAGCGAGTGTAGAGTCCTGTCAATCTGCATTGGCGCAGCAAGGTGCTATGTTGGATCAGCATGCCACGCAGCCTCACACATATGCAGCTGAGATGGATCGCATCACCCAAAGAGTAACTGACCTATGTTTGTCTGCGGAGGAGTTCCGGCAGGATACTGAGGCAGCCCGATCGATCAATCCCCCCACTCACTCTCCGACTGAGTTTGGGAGTAACATACGAGTCAACAACCCTCCCATCTACGATGATGATCCCAACTTGTGCCGGGCATTCCTCTACCAGTGTTCTGTGGTATTCACCCTTCAGTCTAGGATGTTCCCTGATGATCGCTCCAAGATCGCCTAGATGCTCACCCTTCTCACTGGGAGGGCTCGTGAGTGGGGAACAGCTGTTAGGCATGGAGCGCCCTGCACTAACACCTTACGGGATTTCCAGTGGGAGATGACAGAGCTGTTTGACCAATCGGCCTGGGGAGACGAGGCAGCATCCTGTCTGGTACGGCTGTCACAGGGAAAATGCTCTGTTACCGACTACATGGTTGAATTTGAAACCTTGGCAGCCTCCTGTGGCTAGAACAACCGGGGCCTGCACTCCCAATTCCTGGAGGGTCTGGCGGAGGCCATTCAAGACCTCATAGCTGCCCAAGAACCGCCCCGGACCTACAAAGAGTCCGTCCAGTTAGCCCTGCGGGTTGAGTCTGCCCCAGAAATGTAAAACAGACACTTGAACTGGCAAACTTCAACACTTTATTTTGGTTAACAAAAGATAAGTGAAGCAATAAATGTCCTCGGGAGAGGGCCTGGCCAAAGCAACAAACCAAAACAGAAGCTAACTAACAGGAGAAGGACTAAATAACCTATCCAGGTAAAATAAAAAGAAATCAACAACAAAGTCTTTCCTCACTCCATCGCTAACCAAAAAACAGAGACAAATGTTCAGTACAAAATAAAAATGATACCCTCACCCTACAGCTTCCCACTTAACCCTCTGGGGTTGACGGTCGCACCGGCGCGACCAGCTCATTTTTTTAGGATCAGCGCAAAATACACTAAAAATGCTCTGTCAACTTTGGTCACACAGATAAGTGATATATATCATTCGAAACTGTAAGGTGTCTACTTTTATTTTTTTACGCTCACAATAAAAACAAAATAGTGTGCTTTTTGCAAAATAAAAAAAATGAACAGGATGCGCGTTCTGTCTTCTCTCTCTCAGTGGCGTACAGTCTGAAACACATCTAAAAACGAATTGTAACTTTGCGAATCCTTGTCACACAAACACAAGACATATATCTGCAGAAAGCGTAGAATGTCTATTTTAAAATTATGCAAATCTTATCAAAAACAAACATTATCCGTTTATGTAACTTTATGAAACCCAGCAGAAGTAAATTCTTTTTCCTCTTACCTCATTACCTGAAATTAGTTAAGACCGCCACACCCCCGGCGCAATGCCATAAAGAGCATGGCATTTTCACATCAGATTCACTGTACATTTGCATCGCGTTTTGACCATGGCACACTACTCACGCTACTTTGTAACATTAAGACTATATTTTTTCCAAACGGTGAAATTGTTAACTTAGCTTCTGTTCGCAAGTATCTGCTCTGGTGTAAATGTTCTGAATGTGTTATTCCAGGTCATTGGTATTCACGATTGTCTGACGTGTAAATATATATAAAAAATAATATATATAAACAAATAAGCTGTAAATGTTACCGAGAAGTGACCCGTTGACAGAAAGCGGCCTTTATTATCGGCTGGTAATTGCTCATTGGAAATAACTGCACTCGCAAGTGAATCTCAAATTATTTTGCCTGATAGTTCAATATATTCTAAATAAGCTACAAACCAAAAATATATCTTCTTTTTCTTTTGTCCTTACATTCTTCCTTCATTCCTCAGTTCCCTCTCAGTCACACACCTGACTGAAGGCTTATTATGCAGCTCATTATGCAGGTCTTTGTCTTCTCAGGTGTGAATCACAGCATTATTCATGATCATTCACGCCTCCTTGCATACGGCCGTTCTAAACAAAGTTTTTTTGACAATTAAAATCAATATACTGTTTTGTGTGAATGAGTAAACTAGATGATTCTCACATCATTTTGAAGAAAACACTCTAGGCTACAAGATAAGGTTCTCAAAAGTCTTGTGAACAAATATTCTGTATGTGTTTTATGCCCTTATTTCAGTGACTTCAAAATTTTAGTTTTTCACGAACCATGCATAAACGTTACTTTTTTCAAAAACACAATCATGTACATACATGCAGCTCAGATATTATTGTAGCCCAGTTTGTGCTGAATACAGTGTTATCAGACTTTTATATGTTATCAGCGATTTATATGTTTATAAGCACCTGAAAAAAGCACAAATGTCAGGGCTCCAAAACACCCTCGGACCCCAGAGGGTTAACATAAGGCAAATAAACAACCAAAAAGAAAATACTTTTTAATACCTTAACACAAGAAAAAGAGAATAAATAAAAGCAGCCACATAACTTGACGTTTAACACTGCTTGCCAACAAGAATGCACTTTGGTGTTCAAGGGTCATCAATCAACAGGTAAAACGCTCAATCTTGCACCACAACAACCATAGAGTCAAAAAGCATCACCAAACACAATTCTGGACCAGGGGAGAAGTGAACCTCACTCCACACTGTTTCTTCTGCTCTCTTATCTCTTTTGCGTCTCTGTAGCACACTCTCTGATGAGCACCACCTGTGGCCAATTGCAGCTGCTAAGCAAGCAGAGTGTGAGAAGGGGAGAGGAAGAGAAAACACACAACAAAACACAACCACACCCCAAGGGGCGGGAAAACACCTCATTATAACTATTAATAGAAATACATCCTCAGGATGTAACAAAAATCAACGTGCCAGTAATCAGCATCCCTGCAGTGGTTCCGTTTCTCGTCTGCTGTCATCTTCTAGGAAGGTGAATTCTGTATGGTGATTACTCATCGCCTACATCTCATGGTTGTGAGTGCGGAATTACTACTGTTATTCTCCTCGTTACGTCTCACGGTGTGAGCGTGGATTCTGTACTGACTTCTCTGTGCACATTGGATTACCTTCTACCCATCTGAACTGTTACCATACCATACCATCACTGTTGTTGTTCTGCATTATCTTGAGACTAAGTCATTCCTGTGTTATCAATAAATATTCTCTGAACGTGCATTGGGTTCTCTGTATTTTCTGCAAACCTGACACTAACATAAAATATGTTTCCTTTATTTGTGCCTTTATTTGGCTAAACACACATTTATTTTTGGCTGACTGCCAAGACAGCTCTGCTCAGCTATCGATGGCAGCTGTTTCCTATTTTGCTCTAATCACAACTTCTTTGCACTCCTATTCATCACACTTTTATACATACAGTATATAGCTACAAAACTAGCAGCTAATTATTATGCATATGTCAATGAGCATTAGAGCCTATCACTTAGTAGACACATATTCATATTTCTTGGTATAACCAATCAACAACAGTTTCTTTGTTCTCTGAATAATATATAATGATATTACTTTCTTGATTTGCTTAATAGAATAAAGAACAGTAGAGCGTTGTGTTTCTGTGCCCTCTGTTCTTCTCCTGAGCTTGGTGGTCTCTTGTGGGAATTAATACAAGTTTGTCTCATCAAAAGTGATTAACTTATCTATCTGCTGGTCATGTGATTTAACATATAAACCTTCATGATGAAAAAGCTTTTCAAGGCCACTGATATCAACTAATATGATATAAAGTTACACAAACATAGGAAAAGTAATAATAAACCAGAATTAGAGCTTTTTGTAAGCTTCTACGAGCTTGTCTAT
This sequence comes from Botia almorhae, assembly GCA_036877575.1. Lineage (NCBI taxonomy): Eukaryota > Metazoa > Chordata > Actinopteri > Cypriniformes > Botiidae > Botia > Botia almorhae. The sequence goes on along the minus strand of JAZGTJ010006347.1, from coordinate 14,303 downwards.
AGCTGACATGGGCTGAAACAGCAAATTCTGTAAATTATGATGGAAGGAACGACTGTAAAACAGGTCCCAGGTAAAATATTTTTATAAAATAGTTAAAATCTCTAACATACATCACAAAAGCATTCAACTATAACACTGGGTTGACTGATTAGCTAAAACTGACAATCGCAACTGTGACTGCAGTTGTCAGGGAAAGGGCCGATAATTTATGGAAGCATCTGCAAGTAATTTAAATATATTTTATCAGGGCCTGAACTTAACTGACTTGTAAATGATTTAGGTAGGTCTGAACTTTAAAGCCTGTGAGCTTCGTCTCATCTAGTTTGTGTGATATTTGAGGCCCAAACGTCACTTACCTACAGCACTAGGAATATGACCAACTAAATGGAAACTGGAAATTAAGGTAAAACTGGTATGTGTGATATATAGAATCTAAAAATGCACATTATAGGGTATTTCACAGCAATCCATGTAATTGATCAGCAAACAAGAATTAAAATTCTTATTTTGAGAAATTCATATGGTAGAGTCATGGATATGAGGAGTTATTCCAAAATACTTATAGCCACTGTGTTTATAGATGAAAAAAAGAGATAACGTTTCAAAATGCTTGAATTTGTTTGAAACATATAAAAACACATATAATGCGCTGTGTCCCTTTTGGACAGAAAATAAACTCTTGTGTGACAACAGATGTGTCCTCAGAAAAAAAAATGTGTTTAAACATAACTTGTGCACACACCACTATGTGTGTGGACTTGAAAGCTTAGGGAAAATGGTAACTCCCGACTGCAGTTTAAACTTTACTTACTTTACATTACATTTCTTGGTGTTTTAGTTCCTTCCCAATCCTTCCTTCAGTTTCTGCTCCTTTACTTTACGGATCATACTGCAATATTAACGGAACCACCCTTTGCACATCTGACAATGTACATCCCAGTGCCCCCTATACCATTAGAAAAACTAACTCACAATGTGTTTAAATAAAAAATCAAGAGTACTCAGTAATAATAATGTCTAAACTACGGAAACTGTGTGATGGCTCCTTTTTGAGGGTTGTAAAGAAAACGAGTTTTGGTTTACTCTTACCTCCTCCACAGTCAGAGGCATGCAGATTCTGTACTCCTTCATTAACATATTCCGTTCTTCACCTTCACGCTTTACTGCCTTTAGCTGAATAACACGGGAAGACGCTGCACAAGGGTAGAGCGTCGTTTAAACACACTATTAATTCTCAGCAAGTCCAATGAAGACAACAAAGCTCCTCTAAGCAAGAACACTTACTGTGATATAGATAGGAAAGGTCTCAGTCGTGTCAGGAATACATTATAGAATTTTGATAAAGAAAGCGTTTATCCGTTATTTCAGGCGCAGTTTAAACATTAAACGCGTCTCTGCCCTGGCTCATCCTCCTCGCACACAACGACGATATGCTTTCTGTGAAGACGATGACGTGACTTACTTTTCGCTTAGTCTTAATGTCTCACACCGGCCAGTATTCCTTTAAGTTATAAGTCTAATGGGGGCGGGCGGTAAGCGTCTGAATATTGAGCGAGCGCACCCTGTCGCATGCAGAGCGAAATTTTAAATTGGCAATCGCAACAAAACATAATGCACTTTCTCATAATTTACTAATTAATTGGTTTTCCCCAAGAACACAAAGGAGAAGGGCAATGCAAATATACGGTAGTAAAAGTTCTTTAGTCTTGCGATTTTAGTTGGAGCCCAAACTATTGTTGGTACAGTGGCATCTACTGGGGAAATCGAGTAAATGCAACAAATATGTATTAATGGTCTTCAGAAGCATGCTGTGAACTGAAGCCGCCTTTCCGCTGCACAAAACATTCGTACAAGTAGTACACGACTGTCGGAATTCGCCCCCTTGTGGCAGTCGTAATGAACTTTTTATTACTTTTCAATTAAGTTTTCCTGCCAACATTAATAGGAGCTTATTCTTGCTGTTTCAGAACAGAATTTTATAAGATGCATCTCAGGAGTCATACAGAGATGTGTATAGCATAAGTGAAGCTTAGAAGAAAGCATTATGAAACAGGGACCTCTGTTTTCTGTTATCATCTCTCTTATTTCATGTCATTGTAGTGGATACATTTTGTGCCAATAAAAATGAATGCAAACTTAGAAGAAACAAACAAAAATAAACATTCTGAAAGAAGAAAAACACATAAAAACAATACTAATGGCAAGTGTAGCATGGTTTTTAAACAAGTTTTGTTACGCTTTCACAGTTTTTAATTTATAAAAAAATAAATAGTTTCGTTTTTAATCCGCAAATTTACGATCAACGTTCTGGCACAAACCTCACATCCAACTAAAAACTCAACTATTTCGTCTTCACTTCCTTAACTAATCAACTAACACACCGCTACTACCTCTACTTCTTTTATTAGAAATTAGCCTTCTTATACTGTGCTGAAATACCTGAGACCTGTCTATAGCACTTATTAATTGTTGCTCTTATAGTTGTTGAAATTGCTTCCTTGTCCTCATTTGTAGGTCGCTTTGGATAAAAGCGTCACCTAAATGACTAAATGTAAATCTAATCTGGGTGGAGCTTAACTGTGTTTTACTCTTATTGGCTAGTGAGCTTTGGATGGACAGCTCTGACCCAGAACTAGACTGGATGTGGATCGGATTGTTGAGAGCGATCTGGAGGCAGTTATTAGTATTGTTCTGTGTAGTAACTGTAAAGTACTTATTTAATTAGCATTTCAATTAGTAATTAATATTTGAGGTTTGAGTAGTCTCATACTCATACTGTCTCTGTACAAACCTGTCTCACCTGTCTGTCTCTGTACAAACCTGTCTCACCTGTCTAAATGTTAATTGTATCTGCACTGTCTGGAGCACGCTCCTAAGAATTTCACTCACCTAGGCACAAGTGCTGTGGTGATGTGACAATAAAAGTGATTTGATTTGATTTGACTTCGAGATGAGCTCTCGGGAGCATCACAGAACATCTTTGTCTTCATTCTCCTCAGATGTATTACTTTTACCCTCAGGTAAGTTAATGTAATACTGTTAATCAATAAAATTTATTTTTGTTCCTGTACAGTAGTAGTGCTGACATTACCTACTAATTATGTCTCTTATTATATGAAGAACCATAAAGGTATAATCAGTATCTTAACTGGGAACAACACAACATAAAATACACAAGAAGAGAAGTTATCATTAAGCTAAAAAAGAGATAATTTTAGGAAATACAGTGCCTTGCAAAAGTATTCATACCCCTTGAGCTTCTCCACATTTTGTCACATTACAACCACAAACGTAAATGAGATTTTATGTAATAAACCAACACAAAGCAGTACTGTGGAACGCGAGGTGTGGATATGGAGTCGGGAGACGAAATGGTTAAGGGAAATGCCTACCTCGTAATTATTCCTCACAGCTCTTTTCGTTTTGCAGTGAGCCGAGAGACGGGATAAAAACGAGGCTGCAAGAAGACGAGTTGTTGAGGAGCGGAAGTGACAAGACGCCGACCCGCGGAAGTAATTGTTTTGTGGAAGCTGGAAAGCCTGTGCTGTTTGTTTGTTTTGTGTGGGTTTTTTTGTGTAGTTAAAATAAATGAGTGTGTTTATTCATCTGCTCCCAACTATGTCTGCGGTGTTTGTGTGTTATATCGCCAGGGGAAGTGTCACAAGCACATAAATGCGAAGTGGAACGAAAATATTACATGGTTTTCAACATTTTAAGTAAATAAAATCTGAAAAGTGTGGTGTGCATTTGTATTCAGCCCCCCTGCGTCAATACTTTGTAGAGCCACCTTTCGCTGCAATTACAGCTGCAAGTCTTTTGGGGTATGTCTCTACCAGCTTTGCACATCTAGAGACTGAAATTTTTGCCCATTGTTCTTCGCAAAATGGCTCAAGCGCAGCCAGATTGGATGGGGAGCATCTGTGAACAGCAATTTTTTTTAAAGTCTTGCCACAGATGCTTAATAGGATTTAGGTCTGGACTTTGACTGAGCCATTCTAACACATGACTTTTTTTAATCCAAATTATTCCATTGTAGCTCTGGCTGTATGTTTAGGGTCATTGTCTTGCTGGAAGGTGAATCTCCTTCCCAGTCTCAAGTCTTGCAGTCTCCAACAGGTTTTCTTCCAGGATTGCCCTGTATTTAGCTCCATCCATCTTCCCATCAACTCTGACCAGCTTCCCTGTCCCTGCTGAAGAAAAGCATCTTCACAGCATGATGCTGCCACCACCATGTTTCACAATGGGGATGGTGTGTTCAGGATGATTAGTAGTGTTACATTTCCGCCACGCTTTTAGGCCAAAAAGTTCAACTTTGGTCTCATCTGACCAGAGCACACCCTTCCACATGTTTGCTGTCCCCTACATGGCTTGTGGCAAACCGCAAATGGGACTTCTAATGTCTTTCTTTCAACAACGGCTTTCTTCCTGCCACTCTTCCATAAAGGCCAGATTTGTGAAGTACACAACTTATAGTTGTCCTGTGGACAGATTCTACCACCTGAGCTGTGGATTTTTGCAGCTCCTCCAGAGTGACCATGGGCCTTTTGGCTGCTTCTCTGACCAGTGCTCTTCTTGCTCGGTCTGTCAGTTTAGGTGGACCGCCATGTCTTGGTAGGTTTGCAGTTGTGGCATACTTGTTCTATTTTTGGATGATAGATTGAACAGTGCTCCTTGAGATATTCATAGCTTGGGATATTTTTTTTATAACCTAACCCTGCTTTAAACTTTTCCACAACTTTATCCCTGACCTGTCTGGTGAGTTCCTTGGTCTTCATGATACTGTTTGCTTACTAGTGTTCTCTAATAAACCACTTAGGCCTTAACAGAACAGGTGTATTTATACTGAGACAAAATTACACACAGGTGGACTCTATTAACTAATTAGGTGTCTTCTGAAGGCAATTGATTGCACTGGATTTTATTTAGGGGTATCAGAGTACAGAGGGCTGAATGCTTAAAAGTTTGAAAAACTTATATAATTTTCGCTCCACTTCACAATGATGTGCTACTTTGTGTTGGTCACATAAAATCTCAATAAAATACATTTAAGTTTGTGGTTGTGAGGTGACAAAATGTGGAAAAGATCAAGGGGTATGAATAATTTTGCAAGGTACTGTACCAAGTCATTACATAATAAACTCGCTAAATTAAGACATACCTGCTGCATACTGTACAGAAATTGAACTTTTATCAATTATATTGATTATCTCAGTTACAATAACTTACCTAAGGGTGATTTGAATGTCCAGCTGAGAAGGATCATGATGATGATGCTCTGTGGCGCTCCTGTGATTTTTGATATATAAAGATTTTACTCTCCATGTCCACACATTTTTTCCACAATGCAATGGTACAGTAATTCAATTCAATTTTATTTATATAGCGCTTTTTACAATGTTACATTGCTTCAAAGCAGCTGTACATAAAAAAAAGAAAGTAGTAAAACACAAAGCAAATGTCTGACATGTTAATGGTATTATTGCAAATAATATGTGTGGGATAAGACTAACACTATAGTAGTATGTTTACGAACAAAGAGCTGACTGAACCAATAAAGCCACAAAATTGTTTAGCAAAATACATACATTCCAGCTTACATAAATTATAGTTAAGCAAAATACAAGCATTCCAGCTTACATAAGAAAGGTATATAATAGGCTACATCATGGGACAGTGCTATAAGGGATTTGCAATAGTACCATGAACTACACAACATGCAAAAGCAGCGTACATACATACAAACATAAAATATATACAGTAAAATATTAGACGTTTATAATTTACAAAACCTAAACCATGCCAGTGTAGTTCCACTTATGCCAATACAGTTTTCAAGCCTATTTAGTAGAATGCCGTGGTCAATAGTGTCAAAAGCTGCACTAAGGTTGAGTAGTACTAGTAGAGAGATGCAGCCACGATCGGCTGACAAAAGCAGGTCATTAGTTACTCTGATAAGAGCAGTCTCTGTACTATGGTATGGTCTGAATCCTGATTGGAAACTCTCATAGATAAAAAAATTTTCTAGGAAAGAGCATATCTGTGAAGACACCACCTTTTTCATTATTTTTGAGATAAAAGGTAAGTTTGAGATGGGTCTGTAGTTTACTAGTTCCCTGAAATCAAGTTGTGGTTTTTTGATAAGGGGTCTGATAACTGCCAGTTTGTAAGGCTTTGGGACATGTCCTAATACCAATGACGTATTAATAATACTATGTAGAGGGTCTATAATCTCAGGCAGCATCTCTTTCAGCAACCTGGTAGGTATAGGATCAAGCATACATGTTGTTGATTTAGATGCTATGATTATTTTTGACAGTTCCTCCCTATCTATAAGAGAGAATGACTGGAGTTGTTCCTTGGGCAGGTTATGATGCACCACCTGATTTGTTTGTGTTGGAGACAGTTGCATGTTTATGATTTTGTCTCTTGCAGTGGCGATTTTGTTATTAAAGAATTCATAAAACCATCGCTATTATGGTATTGACAACTGTCAGATGAAGATGGCGCTTTATCTTTGGTTAGTTTGGCCACAGTGTCAAATAGATATCTAGGGTTGTGTTTATTTACTTCTAAAAGATGTAAAAAGTAGGCAGATCTGGAGCTTTTTAAGGCCTTTCTATAATTTGAAACATTCTCCTTCCATGCTATCCGAAATACCTCCAGTTTTGTTTGCTTCCATTTGCGTTCCATTTTCCAGGCTGTTTTTTCAGAGCGTGGGTATGCTGGTTATACCAGGGCGTTGGACTATTGTTGCTAATCTTTTTAAGACTTAGAGGAGCAACTATGTCTAGGGTGTTATAAAATAAGGAGTTAACATTTTCTGTTATGCTGTCAAGGTCTTCAGAATCATTCATTATGTTAGGGAATGAAGACAGTGCAGGCAGGTTTTTGATAAAAGAATCTTTAGTAGTGGAAGTTACTGTATTTATAGCGAGTAGGTGATTTTGCTGCCATAGGTAAATGTATTTTACAGGACACCAGATAATGATCTGAAATGTCTTCACTCTGCTGCAGAATATTAATATCATCAACATTAATACCATAAGACAGGATCAAATCTAAAGTATGATTACGGCGATGAGTTGGTCCTGACACGTGTTGTGAGACACCAATAATGTTCAAAATATCTTTGAAAGCCAAGCCCAATGTATCCTTTTCATTATCAACATGGGTGTTAAAATTACCAACAATTAAGACTTGATAGGTGGCTAGTAGTATTTCTGATAAAAAGTCAGCAAATTTCTTAATAAAGTCTGTGTGGTAACCGGGTGGCCTGTAGACAGTAGCCAGTAGAAATGATAGAGAAATCAGAGTCTGCTTATTAACCCCAGATGAAGTCATGTTAAGCACCATTACTTCAAAAGAGTTGTAATTAAAGTTAGATTTTTGGGCAGCTATAGAAATATTCGTATAAAGTGCAGCAACACCTCCCCCTTTGCCTTAAGGACGAGGCTCATGCTTATAACAGTAATTTGGGGGGGTTGACTAATTTAACGTAATATAATCGTCTTGTTTTAACCATGTTTCTGTCAAGCAGAGCACATTTAGGTTTTGATCTGTGATTAAATCATTAATAAAAAGTGCTTTTGTAGAGAGAGCTCTAATATTCAGCAAACCAGGCTTTATTAATTGTTTATCTCTATTTTGTACCTTTTTTATTTGTTTAACATTGATTAAATTACCATATAATTGTTTACAGGGTTTTTTGTATTAACCAGTGCGGGGGACAGACACAGTCTCTATAATATATTTAGGTGATTCTATGTGTTGCAAATTATGTGACTTCTGTGGCATGTGACGGCTGGAAAACAGTTGGTTAAGCCAGTCTGTCTGCTTCCTGACCTGGGCCCCAGTTAGTCAAATATTAGTAAAAGCCAAATTTCTAGATAAATGAGCAGCCCCAGCCCTAGAGGGATGGAGACCATCTCTTTTTAACAGGTCAGGTCTGCCCAAAAACGTTTTCAATTATCTATGTAGCCTATATTATTCTGTGGACACCACTTAGACAACCAGCCATTTAGTGATGACAGTTCCAAAGTACAATGGTGAGGGTCTTTTTTAAGAATTTATTTTAAGATGCCCTTTACATCAGCTGATTATCTTGATGTTTTTAAATAGTCTTCACTTTCATTTCAAATGACTTATATTTTTAAAATACTGCTACAGCAAAACAAATTTATAAGGGGACAATTACAGTTGTAGGTCTTTAGAAAGAACATTTTAAAATCTTGTCTGCATTTTGCAAATAACCTTGTGATTGCATAAACATGTTTTAAAATGTATACATAAAACAGTTTGAAGCAGGAAAGCAAACTTGTTACCTTTCACCGAAATCTGCAGTTTATCTGCAGGATCCAATAATTATTGTGATTCGTCTAGATCCAATGAGCTTTTAAAAATTGGGGGAGGGGGGGTTTGGGGGGGTCAAAAAAAACTTTTTCCTTAGCACGTGCTGTGAGTGCAAAGTTATGGTGAATTAAATCATGAGAATTGCCCCTTTCTAAAAAAGAACCTCCTCCTTCAGATTCGATGTGGTGCAGAATTTTGACCCCTGTGAGGCGCCAGCTGCCGTTTTTAAACTGGCGCAAAACTTGTGGTTCTGTAGAAAATGCATTTGCTAATTTGAACATGAAGAGGACGTATCCGTCTGACATTAAGAAACTGAAATAAAAGCAAGAAGAGGAGGAAAAGAGGAAACAGGACAGCAGTACGTGACAGAGATAAGATTGACTTAAGGATAATTATATGACTAACAAATGTTTTTGTTGTTCTAGCCTACACATAGTCATATGAATTTATTACTCAAATCCCTTAAGGGATTATTAGGATGCATTAGTTAGGTAAACCGGAACCAGGAACTCTTCCCACAGGAACAGATGTACTGGCTCCACACTAAATCTGTCTGTCATTCATTCTCCAAGGTCCTGTAGTCAGCTTGATCCAAACTCTGAGACCAGATGGTCAGGGACTGATGACATGACCCCTGAGACAGATCATAAGGATTTAATAGACTTCTTTAGTAAACCTACTGTTATATACATGCCTACTTTTAGCTTAGTTAGTTTCCATATCTTGTTCCCTGCTTAGTCACAGCAGTGTGATGTTATGCCTGCAATTAGTAACATTATGCCTCACCGTTTTTTGCTGGCACGATTTCTTAGTGCCCGACATATTATCAAATATATTTGGAACCATTAGTATAATTGAAACCATCAGTTTTTCATCAATAAATAACTATAAATCATTATCAACTCTGTTCGTATCCAAGATGGTTACAAATTGCAGCTTTAAATATGCCAGAGGAGAACTGGCCCTCCTGGTTGAGCCTGGCTTCTCCCAAGGTTTTTTTCTCCATCTATACATCATTGGAGTTTTGGTTCTTTGCCACTGTTGCCCTGTTGGCTTGCTTGTTGGGAGACTGTTGATGTCTAACTTAGCCTAAGGTTTTGTCATTTGTAAACGTCTAATATTTTATTGTATATATTTTATGTATGTATTCTACACTAATTTGTTCTGTGTTTTATTATTATTCTTTTTAATTGAATTGTTAATTCCAGCTTGTTTTAGATCCATTTTTTGCAAAATGAATTGGGGAGAGCTTGCTTTTTTCACAGTTAGAACTACAGTCAGAGCTACCCTTGTGGACCTGCTTAATCAGGGCTGAGGCTGTCTAACCCGCTGCATGGTAAGACCTTGGCGGCGAGCGCCGCCGTGGTCTTACCGGTTCGGAACGGGAGACGCGGTCGGTCCCGCCAGGTAGCAGCATTTTGCTGGCACAGGTGCACCGCAACTGCACGCTCCACCTGAGGGATCTCCACGTACCTCTTGGCAGTCCCCCCATCAAGGGTAGTGAGAGTGGAGGGGAAGTGGCTTCGGGCAGAAAAAGGTGCCTTCCATGATTTCTGAACCTCTGTGTTCACCTCCGGGGGAAAAAGGCACTGGGGCGGGACGGGAATGAGCTTCCCGAGCGGCTCCCAGGAACCAATCGTCCAACCGCAAGCGCTCAATGGTCGCGGCTGCCCGGGCAAGCACGGCCGTCAGCTCTAAATCAGAGTCAGCTGGACCAGCCCGCCCCAAAGGGGGGAGTCCAGCGTCATCCTCCAGCTCAGAGGAGAGCAGCCCACTCTCCTGACTCTGTCTTTGTTACGTGTCAGAGCATGAGGGTCAGAATCCACTCAATCTGTCTTAGTTCAGTTTCGTTTTGAGTCTTTAGTCTTTGTTCCCCGTGTGTATTTATTGCCCTTGCGTTTGCTGTCTTGTGCTGGTCTGTGTTGGGTTATTCTCAGTCTCGCTGCTCATCTCTTTGTTATTCGTTCTCTGAGTCATTCTAGTCTCAGTCATGTCTGTGTCATCTGTTGTAGTTCTTGTTTGTCTTCGTTCCGTGTTTTTGTGTTTCCAGTCAAGTCTGTTGTTCCAGTCATTGTCATTGCCTCGTCTATTGTTTATATATATATATATATATATAAGCCCCTGCTTCCCATTTATCACGACCACGACTGAACATCTGGTATTTTTTTTGCAATTCGTCGGTGAAACTACATTTGTGTTTCGGCATGTTAGGGACACACAGCTCTTGCAGCGCAGCTCCTTGTTTTTGTTTTGACAATTGGGTCTTTCACGTCATCAGACAGGTACCTCAGAATAATGCCGGTGGGCAGTGGCTGCATTTAAAGTGTTGAATTAATGACGGTCAGTGAAATGAGGTAAAATACCCGGACATTTTATGATATTTTACAAAATCCCCCCGGACATAATTTTATATCCAAAAAGGAGGACATGTCCGGGTAAAAGAGGACGTATGGTCACCCTATTTTACATAACAGTCCTGACTGACAGTGAATGCAATGGTAATGCAACTTTTATCTGCAATATGTTGCTAAATGTTCAGAAGGTTTAGCCCTTAAGGTAGGTAGGTTAAGTCCCTACTCACTGAAACAACATTCATACAAGGTATTTTGTACTCTTCTGTATTTAGTATATCCGCACACAAATGTATTGCAGTATTCAGAAGATCTCCACTTTAGTTTCAGACATAAGTTAAAAATTGCAAAAAAACTTCCAAATTGTTACTCTGTAGGAAACAGACATCATTAGTTTTGAAATGCATACTGCACATGAACGTGCTCCCGCATATAATTTAAGAAAAGGGCCCTCGTCCTGCCGTATTAGTTTAACCCATGCTTTCTTTAGTTCTTTTTGTGTTGTTGAACACAAAATTGTGAAAATTGAGATAAGGGTTTTTACTGTAACATAAAAATAGCGCACATGGTTTCATACAATTGAACAATTATTTTGATCTCTGAAAATGCCGCCTGCCCTGGACTGTGTAAAAGACCCTTGCCTGGATTACTGTTTCTGATTTTGCCTAACCTTCTATATACTCGTCTGTTGGTGTTTTGTACTTATTGCCTGTCTGATATCCGAATAAACACAAATCAAAACTTAAAGAGAAATATTTAGTGACAACCTTAAGTACCCTTAGGTTTTTAGCATTCGGCACAATCGTCTGTTTCTGACATTTCCCCTCTAGGTCGTCGTCTGTAAGTGACCTCATTTCTCAACACAAACACGCTCATAGTATAGTCCCACCACTGACACTGATTGACAAGTATGCGTGCAAGGCATCATAAAGCAAATGAAAAGAGAATTGCGACTGCTTTTGAGTTTTTGACAGTACAGGATACAGAGGAAATTAAATCGCAAACAGGTAATTGTAATAATATTTAAATATGACCGGGTCTTAACTCTTAAGACATGTGAAATGCAATTGCAAATGGATTTGCATTTTTTTAAAAATTTTGCAGACATTGCCAATTGTGTGAACGAAATGCAAACAAACTTTTACACCCACAAATAGAAAATGCAACTGCAAATGCAATTTGCAATTCCTTTTGAAGATTGTCCACAAAACTGCTTTATACATTTAGCTAAATTACTACAGTAATTAATTATACATATAGTAAGCATAAATACTTTAAACATAATATATCCATACTATAAGCAGATACTATAAACCATAAACAATTACTATAAATGAATAATATAAACATATACCATAAACATGGCAAATGTAAAACAGTGCAAAAAGGGCGTAATGGGCTGTAGGGTGTGTACATGTAGGGTGAACGTATTTCCATGTGATTTTGTGTAGCAGCAGCGGCCCTGGCACACACTAGTACATTTCCTATTGGCCCAACAGTGGAAACGTGGCTACTACCATTAAGCACTAGCGCAACATTTATATAAAATTTTAAATGAAGAGGATATTACAGTTGTTTTAGATTATTTTTAACATTAAATCTGACATTACATTTGACATTTTTAACATTATATCTATGCTTATTTTAACCTTTTTTTCGAGCACTTTTGCAGAAAGAGCATTTTATTTCAATAACACTTTTAAATTTATTGTAAATCTATTTGGTATTTTATGTATAATTTTGTATGTGAGGAACGATTAGGGCAACGACTAAGTTCAATTTTCTTTTTTACATTTTACAATTTACTTAAACAGATAATTCTAGTTAAAAAGAAGATATAGAAATATTCTCTTTTATAGTTATTTTCTTGCTTTTATAGACAAGAAAAGACAGACAGGGCCAACAGGGGTTAATTATTTTTAAAAAGCATACCTACTCCAACATTGCATTTTTTTTAGTAATAGGTACTTTAAGATAAAACAAAAAATGTGGTTAGAAACAATAATTTTGACATATGTGGTAGTAATACAAAATTATATATATTTATCATCCATCCATTAATTACATATAACTGGTAATAATGTATTGTGTAAGACACAATTCTAATTCTCATTCTAATCTGACAGAAACTGGGGTAATTAATCTTAAGATTTTGAAAGGACCCACGTACCTAGGGCTGAGTTTCCTACAGGGTGGACGAAGATGCAGGTCTCTGGTGGAGAGCCACATCCACTGTCCGGGAGCGAAGTTGTGGCTGGGACACCTATGACGGTTGGCCTGTTTGTCTGACGTCTAACAGCATGCAGTAGGTGGGTGTGGGCTCTCTCCCATATTTCCTCGAAAGATACGTCCCCGAGGCAGGTTTGCGCCTGGTATTAAATCGATGGCGCAATCAATAGAACGATGAGGGGGGAGGTCTTCTGCTTGTTAAATGCCTCAGCTAAATCTGTGTACTCGGACGGGACAACAAACATAGATTCTACAAGTCATGCAGGTAAGTCAGGAGTAGTAGAAACGCAAATGATGTTGGTTAAACAGTGTTCGTGGCAATCTTTACCCCATCGTAAAATTTGACCCTCACCCCATGAAATAATGGGCTCATGTAAGGGCAGTCAAGGCAGATCCAGGACAATTGTGTGATTGTGTGACGAAATAGCATACAGATGAATTTACTCCACAGGCGCCTATGTGGAGCTTCAGGTTCTCGATTCCAACTTTCCTAACCCCAGAGGGCGACCATCTAGCGCCTCCTTCTCCAAAGAAGAAGGACAGAGAGTCAGAGAGATATTATTCAGTTTGGCAAATTCGATATGAAAAAAAAATTTGCCTGCTGCTCCAGAATCAATAAGAGCAGTCATGAGAATGGCAGGTGGTGTGGAAATACCCCGGAGGGTGGATTTATTAACATAAAAGGGTGTGTAAGCGGTGAGATGCGTGGGGGAAGCAGCCGGGCTGGCTGCTGGTGCAGGTGCTGGTGCGGCTGGTGCGGCTTGTGCTCGGGGTTGCGTCCCTCCTGGCGGCGGGAGTGTGCAGTGGCTCGGGCTCCTTTACGCGGCCTTCGGAAACTCGCTGCTCTCTGTCGGCGCGGGGGACATGCAACGTACTTCCGGCTGGCGGCACTTTCAGACTTCGCCCTTAATCCAGTCTTCCTCACCTTCTTTCCCTTCATTCCACTCCCCCTCTGGGCGGAAGGCGGCGGCGTTTTAAGGCGCCGACTGCCCCGGTACACCTCGTCACAATATATTGTGAGCCCGGAGAGAGTCACATTCCCCCCCCCCTAAGCGTCGGCCTGGTCCTCGGGCAGGCAGGGGCGAGCAAGGGAGGGATAAGGGGAGGGTGTGAGCGGACCCCTGACAGACCCGCATAGGCCGTCCAAATCCAGGATAGGCCGTCGGCGTTGGCGTTGGCCACCCCGGCCCGGTGTCGTACCTCGAAGTGGAAGTCCTGAAGTGGAAGTCCTGAAGTGCGAGGAACCAGCGGGTTACTCTGGCATTGGTGTCCTTGGCCCTCGACATCCACTGTAGGGGGGCGTGGTCGGTCACCAGAGTGAACCGGCGGCCCAAGAGGTAATACCGCAACTCCAGGACTGCCCACTTGATAGCC
>JAZGTJ010006346.1:0-25162 GCA_036877575.1 Botia almorhae | reverse complement strand
ACTTGCCATTCAATCTAACGTGAACATTTTAAACGTTTGCACATATTTAACAATTAGAAAATCGTTCATTTAACAATGCATGTAAAAGTTTTATAAATATTTGTTTGAAATATACGTTCATATACGTATAAGCTGCAGCGCGCCACTGTGTGATGTCGCGCCACTGTGTAATGCCACGTCACAAGCTTTATGCGTCTCCATAGTAACTGGACTTGATTCGTTCCAAAATAACGGTCGCATAAAAAAAACTCACGCTGTGGGGTCTGTCGCCTGAAAGAAAACTCACGCGCGAAAGGGTTAAGCTAAGGAACATGGTTTTAACAATCATTTTTATGGCAATCTTTAATGTTGTTTTTCATAGTGCTTGTTATTGTTTTTGTGAGACTTTTATTTTGGAGTACTTTATTTCTTGCTCTTATCTTGTGTGTATATCTTAATGCTTCCCACACTGTATCCAGGTGTCTCAGGTTAATTAATAAGTTCTCTAAGTATTTACAGCTCTCATGTTAATGTGAGCCAGTTCTCTTCATAAGTTAGCATCTCTGTGCACTATGAAGGAAGCCAGGCATTAATGTAGTCAAATGGGCGTTCACATGGTTGTGTACATGTTTTGTTTTATTTACTTTTGGTCCCTTATGGCTTCCTGAGTTGACCACCCAGCAAAAAACACAGCAGTGTGTAAAATCATTCAGTAGGATCAATACTAATTGGTTGTGTCTCTGTGAGAAATAAGAAAACTAAACCGATCCCCACCACACATTATCCAGATGTTCTACTGACCTTTGAAGCACACTGTGCTTCTGATTATATGTGGACTTTTCTGTGCTTTCTGCTCCGTAAGGAACAAAGAAATGGGGGGGCAGTTGTGGCCTACTGGTTAGTGAGTTGGACTTGTAATCATAAGGTTGCTGGTTCGATTCCAGCACTAAGGGGTTGCAACTGAAGTGCCCTTGACCTAACCCCCAATTGTGCCCCGGGCACAGTGCTGTGTGTGTTGACGACTTGCAGTGTGTGTTCACTCCTCACCAGTGATGGGTTAAATGCAGAGGTCACATTTTGGGTATGGGTTACAAATAGGTCACTTTCAAAAGGTTCCAAAAACATAGACCCTTTGTAGTGAAGAAGAGGTCTTGAAGTTTATATATAAGCAGATCTTAAATGTTTTTAAAGGGAGTGTTTATCCAGGGATTAAACCATTTATGCCACCTTCATGGTGCTGGAAATGGAAATTTAGCAGTGGAAATACACTGCATAATAAATGGCTTAGGAGGGAAAGTTGTTATATATGCTGCACTTTCAAACTTCTGCATGTCTCAAAGGGTTCAATTGGAAAATGAAATCAGGTTACTTCTAAAGTCATACACAGTACTTATGCAAAGCTAGTTCGTTCCAAACGTATCAAATGATGACCTTGATGACCAAAATGATGACCAAAATTTTTCAGGTTACCATTTTTGACAAATGAGCAAATGAGACCCAGCCTGTCAGATGCTGTTTTCACTAAATTCTGCTTCTTAGTGTGATTGTGCTCTAGTGGAAAACATTTTAACAATTAAAACACACTATGTAACAGAATGTCTACCAATTAAAGGAGACATAGGAAAATAAGGAAAACATGTTTACTATAATATATTTAGAAACCAGGACAAGCTTTAAGTCATAAATCATAGCATTTGTTCATAGACATTGATTAGCCAATCAGTAACTAGATAAACCCAGAGTTTCAGCCCTCCATGCTGGGGAGATGTAGAGGAAATGGTTGATTCCACAGAACATCTGCCGGTTGGCTCTGTCTGGTCTCAGAACAGCTTCTGCTCATCTGCATGCTGCTGATGCTAATCCGTCATTCATTTAAAGCATGCTAGCATGCCTCTTGGTTGTGGGAGATGAAACAGTCTCCAGAGTAAAGGCTGATAGATAGATGCTTTTTTCCCAACTGCATTTCCAGATATTTGTGTGTTGACAACTTTTATGTAAGATTTGCCCTGAGATTTTAAAAGTCAGAATTGCATTCTTAGTTATTTTTTGCAGGTGTATTTGTGTAGCTACAGTTGGAGGTTAGTTTATTTTCTTACTTAAAAGTTTCTTTTGACCTTGTGTTCTGTACTTCGTGCTACGCTTTAAAGTTTTTTTTAACTTTATCTAACGCTTTTAGAGTTTCTGGTGTAAAAATGTTTTCCATTTTGTTCCAGACATAAAAAAAAAATAATAATTAATATTTTATATAATAATAAAAACTAAATTGTAAAATGTTTATATGCACAAGTCTAAGAAGTTAAAGAACTATTCTTTATCATTTTATGTAGTGTGGAAAGATTTTGTGGTGTCACTCTCAGCTTTGCATGATCATGGAAGAGCATTCAGTTCAGAGTTTGCAGTCTGAGATATGCTGTGAAAAGTGAATAATGGGCAGCCACAGGTTATTTTCTGTGCTGAAGTGCTTGCTGACAATTGCAAGGTTGGAGATACTGTATGCCATAGAGCTGGTTTTAAATGTATGGTTATGTAAGTGAAACATGCACTTGCTAAACATTACCTTTACACAGTAAAACTATTTGTCAGGTAACCTATTTTAAGATATGCATGCAGCAACACCAAAAGTATGATTCAACATAACTGCATTAACACGACTGCATTAAGATATGCTAACAAAAATCATTTTTAAGGGTAAAGAAAGGTCACAATTGCATCTTTCCTTTTTACAATATACTGCTGTGTACTATATATACTACTGTTTACTATGACACAAATGCTAAAAATCGAATTCAAAGGTGCTCATATTTTTTTAGTTTCTCTAGGACTAGATTGAGATTGAAATGTACAACAAAAGAAAGTGCAGATGAGAAATAGCAACGAACAATTGCTATTTCTCATCTGTAAAAATACATTAATTTCCTGTGGTTTGCAAACCATACAAGATTGAGCAGCTGAAATAATTTAGAAGGCAATACTGTTTGGGAAATTAAATTAATCCTGGTTTTCTCTTCAAATGACACTTCAACATCGTTAGAAGTGATGATAAGGGCAATTTCCCAATGATCATTCTATCTTGTTTTCTTGAAAAAGATGATTAATTGAAATAAATTCTGCTTTTTTACTGTTTTACAGTTTTAACAAAGGTGCTCACAAAACTTTATGCCTCGTCCTTGGCGACAGTTCTTAAAAGCAAATACCTTCCAATTGTTAAATGCAAATAAAAAGCCAATTTATGTTTTCACGGATGCATAAGCCAGTGATTAATCTGAAAGATTCTGTTGACACAGACGGAAGATGAACATGTTAATATGCTGTTTCATGTCTTTTGATCAGCTCTTTGTTTTTTCACATTGCATTTGTTAGTTTGTGTGTAGGATGGGTTCAGCTGTTTGATGGCTGAAGCTTGTGTTCAGTTAAGTTTTTGTTTGGCTGCTTTCATTTTCAGCTGTTACTGTATAGAAGATATGTACTATAATAATAGCATGTGATAAGTCACTGAAACAATATTTTCCTGACATTACTTTTTTGAAGAAGTTGTATCTTAAATTAGAAGCTGTGTGAGTTTCTGCCTGTGATGTGATTATTGTCTGATAGCTCAAGCAACACCACATCATCACTTTTATAACATGTGACTTCATGCTTGTGATTCTTGTGGGTTTGAGAATCACTGATGAATAGTTTGCTAATGTTTCTAAGAATGTCATAAGTGGTTCTTGCAAAAGCAAGTATTATTCTACATTTACTCTTGCTTATTTTTAGTTAGTTGTTAGTTTTTATTTCAACACTTTATAGAATGTTTCATCCTTTATTTATGACACAGACATGGGAAATTAAGTAAAAGTCCTTTGGCATCAGAATATCTGGGGGCTCTTTTAAGGATGGGCTCTTTTGGATTGGCCGGTAAGCAACAACCCGTTCGGTGGTCTTCAACAGTTTAATGCGATTTAAACAGGCAAGTTCAATAAAAATCTACAACAATACAGTTTATAACCACATAAAATCTAATAAAGTTTATTGTGCAGTTTCGCTGTAATTGTTTTCTGTTGAAATTCTAAGTTCTGATTATATTAAATGATTATAATATTATATTGTGGTTAAATTAAGTTTTAAGTATGTAACAATATTCTTGTTTACCCTCAAAGAGACTATTTGGCCTTTGTTTGAGCTAATGGCTGTCTGTTTTCAGTTTGAATTACTTTTATATTAAGAGTGGGTTCTTTTTCCAAGAGGATTAACCCTGTATGTAGTTTTTGATCATAAACATTAAGTCTCTGTGATCAGTTTTTCAGATGTCTAGCTGTGATGGAGGCCAGCTGGTGTATGGCATAAACCATCACTGCTCGATAGACCAGCATTAACTTTTCGGTACTGCCAGAAAGCAATGGAACACGTCTTCACTGCATTACAGTGATCTTACCAGTTTTAAAGGGATGCCATTATGCATGCTAGGTTAACCTTTAATGCCCTTAACAGTGGTAAAATCACTATAATGGACTGCCTCAAGTGGCATATTGGCAGCAAATGACATCTTTGAAAACACGTGCTTTAATCATTTCAATAATTTACAATCACTTTCTTTTTTATTTTTTCACATCAAATCTTAGCTTTGAAGAATTAGATGTCCGGTATTCAGTGGAATTTATATGTGATGTATCATAAGACGGTACAAACTATTAAACAGACTGTACTTTTATCCCTAATAATCTAATTTTAATTAGTGATAAATTAAATATGGCATCTACCTGACTTAAATCTATTAAATGTGTAATAACAGTATTCACAGTTAAGAGATCTCTCACTCAATACTTTTGTTTATTAGCTATTTTAAGAGTGTGGAATTAAGGTCTTAGCATTTCTTTGTCCTCCTCTTTCAGTTCCTCTCTCCTCTCTGTCAGTGGCTATGGCACCAGAGGGGCAGCGTGACCCTCATACTGAATGAACATAATTAAATTACATGCTCCTGGTGTGAACTCTCATATTAATGTGCTTCGACATAAATCTAACTGATTGTATCTGCAGAATTCCTTCCGCTATCTTCACTTTTTAGATCAATAGCTATAGAAACTAAGAAGTGTAGCTTTGTACTGGGTGAAGTTATACTTTTTTGTATTAGTAGATGGAGTTCTGCTTGAAAATTGCAGGATAAAAGACTTTCTGCTGTAACACATTTGGTGAGTGTGTATCTGTAAGTGTGAGGAACTTAGTGTAGGTGTTACCGTGAGTCTATAGCAGCTGGCAAATGAACCGCATGTAATATAGGTCACATTTACATGAGCAAACCAAATCCTAAATCTATAAATCTCTAGTTGAGATGCATTGACACAGTACATTTCTTGGCATCATTTTAAAGAATAGATTTGGCTTGAGATAAATATATATAACCAGACATTGCTATTTAGACTGTGATTTTGTTCCTGTTCGAGTATTATTATTAGAGCTGTTAAACTAACAGTTAATTTAGCGTAATCTATTGTAAAATGTTAAACAATAATGCAGTTTATCATTTCCCATATTGAATTCCTACTGAATTACTATAGCAGCAATTCTTGTTTAAAGTTCCTCACATATTTTTGCCAGTCCCATCTGGCAACTACAGGAAACACACCTTGCCAAGCCACACTTACCTAAAGCAGGTGGACATGCATTCTGAACATCTACCACAGACAGATTGACAAACATGACTGCAGAATAAATTGCTGTGGGCTGTAGGCCAATTATGGGCATGTGTTCAAATAGATGGCAATAAAACAAACATAATATAGATCACTTTTGTAATGCCTGTTTATGATCTCTCATCAGCAAGTATTTGTATGTGCACATCATTTGGTTATCACCAAATCAGATAATTTCATTATAATTGTGAGTCTATGGACCACCAAATTGTGAGCGACCCAAATTTGATTCACTTTGGAATCAAAGTTCTTCGGTGCGGTTTATGTGGGGGAAAAGATAAAATCGGGTCCTTCAGGCTGTGCATTCAAGAGAAATAAAAGAAAACAAGCTTTTTAAATGTCAAGGGAAATAACACAGCAGTCCCACATATCTATAGGGGAAATGTGTCTTTACTGTGAACCGTAAACAAGAAGAAACAGTACCATATGAACACCTATTCACAGTTACATAACAGTCGTCTTTTCTTAGTTGTAAATCACAGAACAAGTGAAAACATGCTAGCGGAAACGTTGCACAGTGCAACAGAACACAGGAAGGTGTCTGTAAATGAAGTCTCGTTTCAGGCATATTTCAGAGAGAGATGAAAACAGAACTGACGGTTGGGACTTGTTAACCATGCAAGAATATCTGCTCTGGCGTTCTTCCAATCTGCAGTATCATTTATTGGGCCATAAATACAGTCAGAATGTGTGTGTCAACAGTATGCTGTGGTGATATATGGTCACTAATAGGCAGTAAATAGGCAGTGACTCTTATATGAAAGGTCTCTTCCCATGCTGACACTAGCTTTGATTTAATTATAGAAAAACTCGTTCGTTTAAATATGCTCTGGTGTCTGAAGTCTTCCTTCTAACACTTTCACATTTGTATTGTTTACTCAGAAATAAATAACCTGTCTAGCAAAACACACACACACACACACACACACACACAAATACTCACTGTTATCGATTTGCAGGCGCGTGATGATGTTGTAGGGAAGAACTATCACTCTCATTGTAAGTCAACACATCCACCCTCTTTTTGCTGTGTACTGATCTTAAATAGTGGCATGATCGGTCTGAACTTGTCTGAGGGCAGAGATCTGTTGTCAATATAAATCTGGTTAGATTGGCTTTAGTCTTTAGAGAAATGTCAATAAATGTACAAGCATCACAAACCTAAATAAAAGGTTTCCTGTTACTGGAAATTCACTTGTTTTCTGCTCCAGCATTACATGGTTTTTACACCTTCTGTCTTGCATTTGGTGCTATAGTTAGTTGCTTAATTTATTATAGAAACTTTCTGCTGTAGGCACACTAAATGATGGTCATTGCTTTTCATAGATTGTGGTAAGGCTGCGTTTATTGTCTTTTCTGTGCATTCTTCCTGTGTATCTGAATTACATTATCCCTTCAAAACATATGATCTTAATAAACAAGTAAGGTTAAGGTCATAGTAATTAGTATTGGGTAGGTCCTATAATAAATTGATTGTGTAATGAATAGTAGCACAATAAACATCCTGAGTGGTTCATCTATAGCTAATCAGGGCAAGTGCACAGTAGGGGCCTGTTTTCTTTGGAGGATGGATTATGGTTTGGGCCAATGGGGCAAGTGCTCCTGGGTCTCTGACTGCCAGGAGCCTTGAGCAGAGAGGCCTGCTGCTGGATACCTGACAGCAGGGAAATAGATTAGGAAATATTGCTTGCTTGTTTGCCAGTACTATAATAATAAGCAATATGTGATCGTTAGAAATCAAAGATGTATACAAATAGTTCATTTAACTAAGAAAAACAACCGATGTCATTAATGACTGCATAGTTGTTAAGTGGTATAATTAACACATTGACTGCGCAGCATCCTGTGTTCAATTCCCTGAAAAACATGTTGTGCATTTTTTTTTGCACTGAGTAGTAATGGTAGTAGTAATGCATTTCTTTGTGTTTTCAATTATTTGACCTGTACTGTATCTTGCCGTTTTTGTAAATCTGTTCCTTAAACACTGTTGGCCTCTAGTTTGTAGGGAGACTTTTCTCATAGGCAGGTGGGATGGGCACACCAATGGCAGAGAAGGAATTATAGCACAGGGAGCTACTTGGGAAAAAACAATCCTCTCTGCAATTTATTTTCACTGGAAGGGGCAGATGGAACGCAGAGCGACACAATCCTATAAACCGCCCCAAATGTGTGAACGAGAGTGTGTGTGGCCTCTGCAAGAAATATACCACTGTGTTACAACAGCGTAAGACATCACACTGCAAATCAATATCAGTTCGGTTTTATGATCTTGACAAGTCACATTACCAAAAAGTTGGAATTATGATATGGAATTTTGGAGGATTGGTTACAATTATGATGTATGACATTCTGAATATGAGGACTTTTATGGGCACTAGCACACACTGGTTTGTGAGCTGACGGTGAGTGTGTGTGCCAAGGCAGTCCTGTTAAAATGCATTCTGATCACAAGCTTTTTGTTCTTTAAAACAGGCAACATCAAGATTCAGGACACACACCTGAAGGTGTAGACTGGGCTGTTGAATGCTGGGTGGGTTAAGGTCATTGTTTCTTTATTCTAAGTTTGTTCTCTGTTTGTGTACTTTTTCATTCATGATCAAAAACATAATAATCTCAATTGACAAAGAGCGCTTTCTTACCGCAACAGTTGAGTTTTCTGCAAATGTCGTCATATTGACTGTATTTGACAGGGCACTCAAACAACAGGGGACACAGGAAGGAAGTGGAAAGCTTTCCGAACAGAATGCGACGTGATATGGATCAGTTTTTGCCACTGTCTAAACTTCTTGAATAAATTGCCGGCTATAAAAAAACAATGACATTATAATATAACAATGAGGAGACCACAGGTCTACAGCATCAAATTTAAGCCTTTTCAACTGTGATGCCAATAGAATATCCAATAGAATATCCTAAATGAAAATATTGTTGGCCTAAATATCAGTGGCTAGTCTCTGCAATGCTATACAAGGACATAAAGTTAAGAGGTTTATAGTTTGCTTGCTGATGTCTTCCCAGGTGAAACATGGAGATAAAGTAATATCTTTAGGAGCCTCTTCTTGCCCATTCAAAGGACAATAAGCACAGAGTTGAAAAAAACAATAAATACAGAATAAATACAGAATGAAGAGGTCACATGCTTTGCTTTGTGCAGAACAATACAATTTGTGTATACAAAGCCAAAACTAGTGGAAAAGCACCCAACATTGCACACAGTTTGGTTCTTCATACTGTATATTGGGCAATGAACAGCTCTGCATTCAAATGCAGATTGTTTGTATGAGACACAGTGCATTTATTATTTGTGTTCCAGACATCGCTTGACAAAGGCTAGGCAGTCTGTGAATTTTGAATGTGGGCTCTGGTACATTCACTGGATGCAAATCTTTCCCATTAGTTTCCAGCCCGAGAACAAGTTAATTACATTTAAGGTATGCTGTCAAGTGGCTGGTGTTCAAAAGATGAAATAATTTGCCTGCCTTGTGTAATTGAAACACTTGGAAAATGAAGTGAGTTTTTCTGAACTTTTACATCATTTTGTCGTATTTTCTAATTTTTCTGTTTTTATTTGTGAACATTGCTAGATAATAGACAGAAATACAGAGCTTTACAGCACACAAGCTTGGAAATGAGCTCAACACGGAACTGCTGCATTTTTGTTGTAAACGTATGTCTTTTAAATCACTCAAGCTCTCTTTATATAAATCACGTTTCTCTCGTGCTGTAAAAATACAGCTAAACTTTATTTCTGTGTGCCATAAGTTTTAATTTTTTCTTCCGCTGGTAATCTTCTTAAGTTAATAAGGAATTTCCATTGCATTTCCATAATTTAGGATTAAGGTTTTCTCCGTAGTGTTTATATTTTGTTCGCACTCCAACATCAGTCGACCGTGAGCAAACTATAAATCAGAACTTTGTAGTCAAACAGCTTTCAGTTTTCCTTAGGTAAACCATTACTCACTCTATCATGGGCGGTTCCTGGTGGGCATTCTTCTGATAAGGGTAGAGTATGTAGCTCTCAATTGTGGTTCGCTCTGTGGTCAATGCAGGACCACTGGCAATTTCTTTTACTGTGGGTGGTTGTGCTATTGTTATGAAAGTTAGCAGCAGGAGTAAATGAACTCTGTGTCGAGTGCGGGTTGATCGCATGGCATTGATGATTTGATTTAGACGCAAGCATAACACGTGATTGAGAAGGGACAGGGGTTATTAAGATGAAATCAAGCAAAATCAAGTATAAATGGTAAAATAAACCACCAAGTTAGCAAAAGCAAAAAACAACGGTTTCTAAAGAGAGTTGAACCAGCTTGGGCTGGTGCTATCTGCAACCAATGCTGATGCTAAAAGGTACTACTGATTATTTTGCAATTACTGCTCACCTTGAGCGAAATGATGCACTGCATTTCACTGGATTGGTCCTTTTATAACGTCTAATCATCTCTTTTTTCCTCTGCTTTTGCCTGCTGTGTCTATTTACCAGTAAACACCTTCTCTTAGTCACTTCTCCCGCCTGTCCTCGAAAGCTTTGTGCCAATTACAGCAGCTTTTCACAGCCAAGATCCATGTTTTCTACAATAAACTCGGGATACATCTGATACAGCAGGGGAAGATGGGATAGGTAAATAAAAAGATCATGCAAGAGGTGCGTAGCTGTTTTTTGCAAATCTCTTGGTTTAAACTCTCTTGTACTGTTCCTATTGTTGCAGAGAGGGTTGTTTCATCAGCTCTGAGTGTACACCAGAACTAAAAGAAAAAAAACATGACTAGGAGGATGATACTAAGAAGGTTCTAAGTCAACATCTTTTAGGGTCTGAACTAAACCAAGACAACTCACAGAACAGAGATGTAAAAATCTGCTGCGGGAGACAGAACATCTAGAGAGCCAAAGAACTGTTGTTTTATAAATAACTGTTCTCATTCCTGCCAGGCATTACTCGTTTTATTTCTTATTCATTCTGATACACTGTGTAGATCTTGGTTCATTTTAGATATCTCAGAGCAAGAAGTTGGACTTGTACTGTACGTTAAAGCTGTAAGGGTCTTTTTACATCGGGTTCATTTCAGGGGTCTGAGAGAGGTTTACATGAATGTTGACAATATAAAAACTCTGGACGAAGGAACCTAAACACTTATGGAACTACAGTGTACAGTCCATAACTGTACAGATGTTTTAACCATGCAATTTTGAACTGTGTTTGTATTGTAAAAAAAGCACAATAGATATACAACACTGTAGATTTTTTGAATAGACCAAGGCTGTCAGTAAATTAATCAATTTATCTCATGCTGTTTAAATGCGCTTCTAAATAAATATTGCCTTATGAAAATATAGTGTGTTTAGTTTCTATTTGTTTTCTTTTGTAAGGGCATTAAACATGTTTGACAATTTGTCTTTAGCCTTTCAGAAAGGCTTATGGTTATCGGCTTGTAAATATCTTTGGTCAGATCAATGAAAGAAAGATCATGTGTACAGAATGGAATCGGGCCTGGATCTAGTACTCCACAGAGAGCCATATCAAACAATGGTTGTTGTCACCAGCTCAGCACCAAGTCTCTGGAGGAGACATCTCAAGATTTCTTTAAAGATGGCTGCCTGATGGGAAGTGGGAGCTATACACGAGGGCTCAGATTAATTATAATGATTGGTGTGGGTGAATAATGCATGACAATGGGAGCCCTGCCAGGCTCATGGTAAGCTGGTTAATTGTGTTGATGTGAAACGCCCACATAAACATGCACACAGGGGCATGTTGCTCTTTAACACAGACATCCTGTCTTCCCATCCATGGGATTCAATCACACTCAGTGGATCATTGTGGATCAGATTGCATGTACTGACTAGAAGCTTTTTCTGAGTATATTACTTTCCATTTGTTTTGGAACTTTTCCATTTTCATATAAATCTCTCTCTCTCTCTCTCTACTTCTCTCTTCTTATCTGTCTCTCTCTTCACTCTATCTTCAGGCTATCCATAGGCATGTGCATTAAAGTAATGGTGAAAGATTTATTTAACACTTGAGGATTGTAAATCATGGCATATAGTTTATTCAATTTTAGTTTCAGCCATTACACCCTCTTCCATTTTTTGTCTTTCTTCATACTGTCCCCGCCTGGCCCTTCCCTGAGGTTTTCCATACCTTATAATCCATTTCTTTCCTCTGAATCTCTGGGATTTCATAGGCTGTCAGAAAACTATGCTCAGAGCTTATTAAGCTGAGAGACAACTTGACAGACAAGCTTGAAGATCATTGTTAGAACAGCACTTCCTGTCTCCGTAGACCACTTAAGGACTTTGGGCTTTGACCTACCTGCAGGGGATGTTATGATTTGTGATGTAGCGGAAGTTATCACATATCACGCCCAATTATTATTCCATTTGGTGTTAGGCTTGTGTGATTGGCTTTGTAACCATAATGAAACAGCCTGAGAAACTCCAGCTTGGTTCTCTGAGCACCTTAGCCAAAAATTGTAAATAAATAAAATGAGTTTTACACTTTAGTGTGTGAAGAAAAAGAAGGGAGGAGAGGTGAAGAAAAATTGCATTGAGAGGGGGGATCAGACAGCCTTAAATTGTTTTCTACAAGCCTTTAAATTTTTATGGAAGCATTTATGAGGCAGATTTTTTTGACTGTGATGCAGTACCTAGGAAAGAAAAGGAGGAAGCTGAGAAAAGTTTTTTGTTGTGTCCCATCTATTTGTCTAATGTTTGTTCTCAGTATGAGTTTGAGTGTGTGTGCTCTCACTCAGGTTTTGACAGTAAGGGGAGCTTTTGTGACCTTGGGAAATTTGAGCCTCTCTTGGGGCTGCGTACAGAGAATTGAAAATGTCAGAGTCATTCTCTCTCCACCTTGATAAGCCTCTATTAAAAATTGTTCCTGAAATCACCAGCAAGCCGAAAAAGCCAAGCCGCAGATTGAAGGAGACCGCGCAAGTGAAGGCCCTGAGAGTGTAAGTAGCAATTTCCCTGTCAGAGCGGGGTGAGAGTTATTTGATTTTGAGGCCAACAATAAAGGATTCATGTATACAGATGGAGTCGGTGTTCTTGAACTGAGCTGAAGGTTACCTGCAGAGAATTTGTCTGATTTACACTGTTGAATCACTACGCTGCTGACCACAGTCAGGGACCCTCCCTTCCGTATGTGTGACTGTGGTTGGAGAGAGAGAGCGATAAATAAGGACACACACAGAAAGAGTGTGTGAGAGAAGGTATGAGGGCAGTACTGGTGAGTTCATTAGCATTAGTTTCAGGTCCAGCAGGTGTTCTCTGCAGATGGGCTTGCAAACAGAGTCTGTTATCTCTGCCAGCCACTCCTGAGTAAATCCATCCAGAGGCCCTATGACCTCTGATGGCACCTTGTGAATCCTTCTCTACATTCGAATGTAGAGGCTATTTTGTATTTGTTCTGTGTCAGGCCCTGTATGAGCTTTATTAGGTGGTAATGATTTCAGATCTGATAAATGGTGAATGATTGACTTCTTTTACAATATTTCATGCTCTATTTTATTCCCCTTACAAAACATACTGAGGGGCTGTGGGACAGTGATGGAATCAAATGGTGATACCATGAAACTTTGATATATATTTCAAAATGCCATATATTTTTAGTATTAGATAAATATGTTTTAAGTACTTCAAAGTAGTCACACTTGTAGCTTGTAGATTGCAGCTCTGCACACTCTCAACTGACTTTATGAGGCATCCAGCTGGGATGCTTTATAAAACCTGAAAACGTTCCAATATACCTCTAATCATTAAATGTTTGGATAATTAACAGGATTATGTGATCATAGAGAGCCATATTAAAAGCTTACATAATTGAACTTACAATTTTAATAAACTAGATATTTGGGGGTGCTGTACATTGCTTTTACGTAGCTAGAATGTTTAATTTTACTACTTTCTGATCCAGGTTCTCGTTGTGGCCAGTACACTTTTGACTGACCCTAGTAAAGATCAACGTTTATTTCCTGCTGTGTCCTCAATGACATTGTCTCACCAGACAAGGATGTTTCTCCACTAATCTGCTTCTCTTCCAGTATGGACTGTTCACAGAGAAAAGGCTAAATGCCAACCAGGCCCTAAACGGTATCCCTCTGTCTAACAGAGTCTGTCTTGACTGTAGAATAAATCGTGACCATACTTATCACATCAGCATACTGCAAATTAGCAGCTGTCATTTGTTAGCTGTCCCATTAACAATGAAACCTCTGCTAGCATGTAAACAATTCACCTTTCTGTTTTTTGTCTGAGCCTTTAGGAAGATAGCTTGAGACTAGCGGCTAATAAGAATCCAGTTTAGCACCCAGAAGCAGAATATGAACTTCAAATACAATCAGATAAAATAACAACAAACATGCATGTAGAGTTGATTAATGTGGTTCTTAGGTCATTAGAAAGTTTGTAGCTTTCAGTTGGAATCAAGTTAATACTCATTTAAGAAATAAGAGTATACTATTGGTTAAGAGATACTCTTCCACTAACACAGTAGCTCTTAACCAAGTCTTACTCTGTCGAATGCACTTTATTGATTTTACTATAAATGTGTTATACACAGAAATGCTTTTTACTCATGCATGTCTCTCAGACATCACACTTTCCACTATGATTCAATTAGAGTGAAAGCTTGTTTTGTTGTGAGAAAGTGTTTTGTTGTTCTCAAAAATGGCAAGGCTGTCTTGGCTCATTACTTCACTTTGATACGACGATAAACACTGTGTTGAGACAGAAGATGAAGAATTACAAGCAGGAAAGGATAAATCATTAAATCAGTGCATGAGATGAAAATGTAATAATGATGGTATTTTATATAATAAGCAAAAGAAAAGCAAAACAACCAATCCAAAATTCCCAAATGTTGGGAACACGTGATGTAGTTAATGTCTTTGACGCAACATTACATTTGAAATGAAAAACATTCTTTAGTCCCGATGTGTTCCTGATATTTATATTTAAATACTTTACCACCATCCTCAATAGCTACATATACTGTAACTCAGCACAAATAAAAGACAACTTTCTGCCAGACTGCATACAAATCTTGACTGCTTTTCTAAATCTTTTCAAAGTTGGGTAACTCAAAAGTAATAATTCAGCAATACACATTCTTGAGACACAGTTATTGTTTCATTACATTGATATATTAATAAGAGCCTTTATTTACAAATTTTCTTGGAGGGAAAAATCCTGTATTGTTGGTGTCTAATAAACAAACAAATTCAGGGCACTGTCATAGAGACAAACTGTGTTTAAAGAGATGGATTAGAACTGTTCATCGGTGCCAGCTGCAGTATTTAGATCTAAGAGGGTAAAATGACAGATCGTTGACATCAGTGGTACATCTTTAATAAGTTGACACAAAACAGCAAGATGAAGCGTCTTAGACTCTCATACTGACTTCAGTGAGGTTAGAAGCAAACAGTAACAGACCTAACCACAGCTGCAGAGATTAAGGTTTAATTACTGCTTTATTTCCACATCAAAATAAGGGTCTTAGCAGGGTAGCAGGAACAGGGTAAGGTGACCTTAAAATTGGGGTGAAGCTGAAGACATAAGGAAATCTGTCCTGTAGTTTTGCATTTACAGTTCATTGATGTGCTTAATTACAGGTTTATTTCCCAGGAACATTTGGTTGAAAGTCTCTTCATATCCTGATATCAATTAGAAAGTAAACTGGTCCAGGTAAATTTATGTATATATCTTCTGTGGAAGGCACAGGACCATAAAATGTTCATCCAATCATTGAAATCATTCCAGATATAATGATATGTTATCCCACTTGCCTGTTAAAGTATGTATGCGATCATGTGTTAAAGGAGGCATGGCTTTGGAGAGTGCTCTGAGGGGAGGGTAGGATCTTATACTTTCAAAGCTAGATTGCTTTTACTCGCCTCTCCGAAATTGTCAACCCTACCCATAGAAAAGCCACATACACAAACTTCTTTAACATTTTTTCAGCATTCTATATCTAAGCTAACAAGGTTCCCAAGGTTCATCAGTGGGTGTTAGGAGTGTAATTTGACACCAAAGGCTGTATTGATTTAAAAGGAGCAGCCCTCTGTAAAATAAATACACTATTTGCATTATATGCTATATTATAGAATATTTTAGGTTTCTTGTAATATCTTCAGTTAAATATAAATATACAGTACAGTAGTTTCTCTCACAATCTCTGTTTAAAACATAAAATTGCAGGCTACTTTACATACTTGTTTTTACATATGTTGAAGTTACAATGAAGCCAAACTTACATTATCCGCAAAATCAGACCCAAAAGCTCAAATTATCAATCATTATTATAAAGGACACAGTTTTGAACACTGTTCTGCTATGTACTTGCTCAATAACTGATTTCTGTTTATTTTTAACCGAACAAAGTTATGCAGTTTTAAGAATTTTTATTTAATTTGTAAAGCAGAATAACACCGACAGATTTAACCGAAGCATATGCCATTGATTAACCACCTCAGAGCTCAGAGCAGCTCTCTCTTTTTATGGTTTATGAGTGATCATTAGAAGCCCACTTCCCAATGGAGAAAATTAATAGGATTTTGGCTTCTCGAAAGCAACTGTAAAGCATTATCTTATAGTGTGTGTGGTAGCATTAGTGTGCTGGAGCAGTATGGGAGTTTAGGCAAAGTAAGGTTTCATCAAGAGGTCCTCTAATACATTCCCGTTGCATCGTATTATTGTCCAAAATGTGCAAAAAAGCTCATGAGAATTCTCCAGCAGTCTGGTGCTATATTACTTTGAGAAATGATACAATTCTCAAAGTTCAGTGGTAATTGAGAAGATAAGTTTAATACTTCTCTCCCCAGACACACAGTTCAGCCATAAGATGAAAAGGTCTAAAAATATTAATGAGAGAAGAGGTGGTGAGCTCTGGCTCACCAGTGCTTTAATGTCCTTATCTGTTTAGCACAGGGGCCGCTCTTTGCAAACAGGCCTTCCCAAGTATGCAAATGCCTTTCCGATTGGACAGGCTGTGAATTGGGCTAACGCTAATTTCATCCCTGAACATTCAATGCTTAATGTATATTATTAGAGTGTCTGCTGGGAAGATGGGACACAACACAGCTCTAATTGATGACATGGCAAATGGAGACTTCATTTGAATGCCAGAGTGTTGCTTCTTAAAGTGACAGGTGCAAATAAACGAGCCCTTTCTCTCTGACACCACATCCTGGCCAGGTGTGACGCCATAAAGTGACTTAAGATAAAAGTGATCTCTTCCAGGGGTGAACCTTTGTCCTAACCTTTCTGGTTTCTATAGGCTTCTATAAGTAATCCTTCTCACTGTGAAATCTCATTAGCTCCTTGTAACTGTACATGGCATATGGCTTTAAGTATAAAGACAACCCTTTCTAATTATCATTGATGCTCTCATGTCTAAAAGAGCAAATCCCCACAACCATGTTCCAACACATAGTGGAAAACTTGCAGATAATTGGAACCAACTCTTTGTTAATGTCTATGGTTTACAATTTTGAATTATTTTAAAAGGTATAAAGTTCATATAAAGTTCAAAAAGTATAACAAGATCATGTGTGTGGTCTTACATTTACATTTTTTGACTATGCAGTGCATCGTCTGATTGGCTGGGATTGTTTCACATTTAGTGTAAAAAATCTTGTTGATGCTGCTTAGGTAGTTTTCTCATAAGCTTCCTCAGTGTTCACCTGTGACAAATGTCAGCCGGACTGTAGGCCATAGGGTGTGTGTATTGTGGTGTACTGGAATTTGGCATTTACTGTGTGATGGGATCAGCCAAATCAAATGCTGCTTTCTGAGAAATTGAGCTTTCTGTTCCTGTCAGGTAGAGTCAGAGCCAGTTTCAAGCTTCAAGTTTCAAGTCAGCTTTATTGTCTTTCCGCTGTATGTGAAGTCATGCCTCACAGGATCACAGTGCTACACCTTTAACAATAAACTTACATATATCTAAGTAATCTAACTATACATATATTTTATTTAAATACTTTTAAACCAAGAGTATGACAGCCTATACTTTAAGCAAAAAATGTAACTAATAATTTAACATACGCATGAGGGGATTTAACACGTATGAAAATGTAACAACCTAAAGGGACAGACTCATTCTTATAATTTTCCAAACCGATAAGCTATATTTTTTTTTAAATATAGTTTTTAACAAGTTGTTATTGATAAATCTTTATGCAGTTCATAGTAAGTTTATAGCGTGATGTCAAGATTCAAAAAGGACATGCAGAAAACACTGTAAAAGCATCATTAAATGTGTCTATACGACCTGTGAATTATATTCTGTTGTACAAAAGATTTGTGTGATGAATATGAACAGTGTAAATTCTAAGTTTGTAGAGCTTTCTCTTTAAGTGTTCTCTTTTAGAACGTATACAAAGGTGTTTATAAGGAGGGATGACCTATGATGACCTGTGGTCTGTGGTTTAAATGGTGTCTATGTGGGGGTTATGGCTGGAAGATTGGCATGCACAGAACAAGCTGGAACAACAAGCCTGAACACCATCTTGCAGACACTGAGGGGTGAAATGAGAGAGACAGAGCTAGAGCGAGTGTGTTTGTGCTAGAATAGGAAGAGGTTGCCCTAGTGCAGTCACCTATATCATGCTCTATAGACTAATCCTTTTGTCTGGAGGATATGAGGTGTGTTTGTATGTGTGTTTTAGAGAGCGTGAGACATCTTTAATACTACCTTCACTATGTGAATGTTTAGCCAGGTGCCTGACTCCAAATATGATTATTTTCAGTATTGCATGGAAAGCCAGTACTAATAAATGATATATCAGCATGGAAATTGATTTTTCATGATGTGACCTATTAGTTACAAATGAATAAAGACTGAAGACAGAAATAAAACAGGAAATCTTTACTCTTGCAAAGCATTTGTATTCTGTTTTCTCAGTCTCTCTTCTGTAGGGGGTGTCTGTATATATGTACGGTTCCTCTGAAAGATGAGAAAACCGGTTCTGTGTAAAGGACAGTGTGTTTAAGACCCCCTTCGGGGCACATGGTTTTCTCATCTTTCTGTGCTCGTGGTCCTGTGGGTGGTGTGACTGTACGTGTCTCAGAGCTGATTGGCAGTAACAACCAGAGATGAGTCTTAGCCCTCACTTCCAGATCACTGCAGCCTGACTGTGGGCTTTGACAGGAAAAGTGACTGCATTCACCGCATTCATGGATATGCAACCCAGCCATGCAAGCACGTAAAGCTGTATGTATACACAAGACTCACATCTTGAGTCTGGCAGATGGCTTGTATGACATCTCACATCATATTCTACTCATGAGGGTTTGTTGTTTGTTAAGGGGTTGTGTCATACTTTTTTATTTCCTAAAGTTATAGTAGAGTTCTTAAAGTTATAGTATGCTTTCATAGTGCAATACAAGTGCAATACAATTTTGTCCAAAGTAACCTTGATTTGACCCCTTTAAGTACAGTTGCCCACACATCACCCCCCACATCTCTGCATTGTCAAAACCAAGCTCTGGTGCAACGGCGACAAAATACAGTTAAGGATGCTCTAAATACCTTAGTCCTCTGTCTGTCCTTCTACCAACAGACTCTTTATTCCCCTTTCTTAATTTCCTTAAGTTTCTGCACTCAGTGATAACTTTAAATGAATGAGTATGATGGACTTAACATATTTCCTGATTAATTCATGTTTAATAATTAATCTTTCGGTTTCATTCACTGTTTCTAGGTTAGAGGCATATGAAACAGCATTTTATCTTTTACTTGGAGCTATCAATAAGTTATCGATGCTATAATATTTATAGTACAATTTATATTAGCATGCTAAATATAACACCCCCGTCAAATACATTTTTTACATGCTTTAAAATGAATAACCACAATTTTGCACTAACGTTTATTTTTGATTTTATTACTGCTAACTTGTTTGGATATGATTATTAATAATCATCTTTTATTTTTAACATGCCTGGTAAACAAAGCAGGTGTAATGATGGTCACAGCCCCAGATGTGTATCTATTTAACAAGCTAAATGGTCAATAAAAAATGTATTTAGAAAGTTCATTTGAAGTTCATTTTGATTTAGAAATG
The DNA here is from genome assembly GCA_036877575.1 of Botia almorhae. Classification (NCBI taxonomy): domain Eukaryota; kingdom Metazoa; phylum Chordata; class Actinopteri; order Cypriniformes; family Botiidae; genus Botia; species Botia almorhae. Next base: position 5,456 of record JAZGTJ010006346.1, on the reverse strand, counting down.
AGTGATGTGGGGATGTCTGAATTGGTGCATTGATTTAATTATCTTTTATAATTAATTTATCCATTTTAACCAGTTTAATCCATTCAGGTAGATTTACAGACTGGTTGTGAACATAATAGATAGATACTAACCCATTTACATGTTAATTAGCCAATCATAGCGTCATGATGGCGCAGCCTCCTCGCATGTAACTTTTTGACAGTATTTAGCAATTACCTCCATCACATTCACACCTGCTTTATGGTCTCAGTGAGAAAGCAAGGAAAGAGCCTGTCAATGACACTTTAGCTGCTGGTGTCATTGTTGGACAGTGTTACAGTTATTGGAGAGTGCTTTATTTTCATATTTTTGTAAATTGTCGTATTTTGTGGAAAACCAACTGTGTTTGTCTCCGGCCTGCAGTTATAGTGCTGGACTGATATGGTCAGATTTGAGTGGAAACAATTGACTCTGTTGTGTTATGAGTATACGTGCTTGAGCGGGAAGCATCACTTGTGTGGTGGAAACTCTTAGATCGATGTAGCAGACTTTGGACTGGAAATCATTCACAGGGACCAAGAGGAGCTCAGCAGAAGTCTGGGAATCAGTTTGTGTTTGCGTGCGGCTCTTCCGATGGGACATATGTCGGAATTTGAGTGGGACAGGAGAAAATACTCTGCAGGGAGCTTCTTTATTTACACTTTTGTTGAGCTCCTGTTTGTACAGATAGAGAAACAAAGAGGGGAAAACATCCCACCCTCTGCTACCGTTTTTCTGATCTACACTGCCAGAGCCAGTGCTTGGCTGCAGAATATCGGGCGCTATGTTAGATGGAGGTATAATCATCCTCATGTATTTTGTCTTCGTGAAATCAATTTATTGTTTCATGTTGCTGTAAGATTAATATGTTTTCCGCCTGCTGCAGACAGCGCGTTTCATAAAACCCGGTGAAGAACATAAGCAGCTCTTTGGTGTTTCGTCAAATCAGATGTGGCCTCAGTCGCTCTCTATATCATTATTGGTTTTTGTTGTCATGAGTTGGAGATGAGGAATGTTGTAGTGTGATATAGCATAGAGATGTTACACAACTATCTGGGTTTAACGTTTCTTTACTGTATAACTTGTATAACGTATAACATGTATAACGTAACAAATATTCGAGGAAGTCGTAGCTTTATTTTAATAATTGTTCAATTTGATTGGTATGTCAGGTCAGCATTGGTAGCTACATTCAGTAGATAGCAATTTAAATAAGAAAAAAAAAAATTTTCAGTGAGACACTGTGTGCAGCTACAACAACACTGACTGTCAGTGATAATGTGGACCATCTGAAGTGTGAGCCGGCAAGAGTTGTGTTTTTCTGCAAGAGCTGGGCCTTCTGTAAATCAGAATGTGAAATGTGTAGGACAGCATAACTAAAAAGTAGCATGATTAAAAAAATAATAATAACGACACATTTATGTAGTGCATTTAGAATATACAGTACAATTAACTACAAATACATATTGTTGACTAAAGTATGTTCGCTACAATTCAGAAGTTTGAAATCACTATATATTAAGTAAATACTTACAATAAAAGTGAAGATGAAGAAACACAAAGTTAATTACAGTAATCCTGTAAACAGGTGTGAACAGCTGTGGAACAGCTGTGTTCTAGCAAGTCTAGGGTGATTGGGTAGGTGGGTGGATTTACTTAACCATAAATGTCCCCATAAAGTCTATGAAATGTCCCTATTTAGATAGATAAGTAAATGTGTGTGCGTGATGTGTACTATGTAATAGTACAACTCATAAGTGGTAAGAATAGCCCAAATTGGACTATGAGAATTATATTGTGACTTAAAATAAAGACAAAATAAATTAAAACTATGTTAGATTTTAGCATCTTTAAATGAACCATGCTTTGCCTACATTTCGCAAAACTGTACTGTTTAAATTTTATCACCCAGGTTCTTGAGGTATCACCCTGGGATGCGTTTTAAATAGTTATGAAGGAATTCCTATTTATGCTGAACTCTTACTGGCTGCTCTTTTTCATTATTCAAAACATGTTTGAAAAAAGAAGGAAAATAATAGTAGTAATGAAACAAACAAAACATTTTAACATTCAAATTTAAGCATACACCTTTAGATCAAACAATTCTTAAGATCATGGGAAACATTTTAGTCAAGCGACCCGAAGTTTTGATATACACGGTAGTGTGTGTGTGTGTTTGTGTGTGTGTATTTTCCCTTATTAGTAACATAATTGAAAGCATTTCTATATTGATGTTTCCTTTCGTAACAGCTCACTGTACTGAATGCTTTGTGTTTAGTTATGTAGATCAGCTACTCTGACCTGTTGCAGATAAAGGTGGTCTTTGTGTTTTCTTGCTGACATCTTTTGTTTGCTGTAGTTAAGCTCCTCGACCAGTTTCATTAGGAGTTTGAAAACAGAGCCGTTTCCTCGAGTGGACATACTGATGTATTTAATATCCTGCTGCCTGGCAGCGATACAAAAGAGCTTTTGGAACAACAAACACACAACTCTTTTAAGGTACACTAATTAGCTGAAGTGTGTCTTTTTTAACAAAGTTGTGTAGTTTTTGCTACTGTGATGTTTTAACTGTGTCACACAGTCATAATGGGTGATGTAATAATGACATGTAACTGCATTGACATATAACAACTGTAACATTGAAATGTTTTGGCATAGAACATTTTTTACACACTTCAGTTAAAACTTTAAATTAAAGTTTTGTCAGTTATTTCCCACTTATGTCAGAGTAAATACTGCACTTTTACCTTGCTAACAAGCTCATGGTATAACGACACCTTTTTTAAAACAAGCATTTTTTCCACTCAGCAGACTGAAAAAATAACTTGCACTGAGCTTCATTTTCCTGTTATTAACAAGGTTCAGCTTTCTTCAGTTCAGTAACATCATTTGTTTAACCTCTCAAAAAGCCCCACTTTTCTCGCATGTGTGTCTACAGTGTGCTGAGCTCTGTCAATTTGTCATTTAACACTGTGTGTTTTGGGTTATTGATACGTGATAAAGTAATCCTAAATGACAATGCTTGTTATGTCACTTTCCTTTGGTAATCTTTATATAATCATTTGTAGTTTAATAGCAACATGGCTTCCACTGCGCTTTTTGTCTAAAGAATGAAAACTGAAGCATCAAACGGTGTGATACAGTAGGGTAAAGAACACTGGTGCACATTTCATTATTTAAGTGGGTTTTTCCTCTAGTGTATAGTGCTGTGAATCACCTGGCACTAGTATTAGTGAAGGAAGCCGCTACTGAAGTCATTAATATATGCGGTGGAAACAAAGGAGTTGAGCTCTGCAGGGAAGCAGTACGGATGTATAGGGCCAATTTCAGCCTTAGACAAGATGACTAATGAAACAATGGCTTCTATGTGTTTGCCCGCATGCTCTGAAGTATATAAGTTTGTGTAGACCACTGTGTGTCTGTGTGTGATTGATTGTGTTATGAGGCGCTGATTACGTCTTGTATGCTTCTTTCTGATCTCTCAGTTCTTTCTAGTAGCCTTATTTTGTAGCTGCTTTTCTCTACTGTTTCTTTACAGTGTGCCGTCTGTAAGGTGTATGTGTGTTTATAAGGTAATTAATTTATCTCCAACTTCAAAGAACTGCAGACAGGCCTGAATGTCAATGAAGATCCTTGAAGAGTTGTCGGAGGGAAGTCAAAATAGCACACAAACACACAGCTGTACAAAGGAAGTACAAGCAAAGCATAAACATCGCAAGTACTGTATTTATCCTTCATCATTAGGTTTATATAATACATCAAAATGATCACAGGCCTCGTCTGAGCTGCATTTCAATGGCAATCTAAAATGGTTTGCTGCAATCATATGGACATGAAAATCCATTGAAATCGGTTTACTTTCCTTCACAACCCACTTGTGTTTAAGAGCACAAGCTGTGTTATGTTCTTAAGCAGTGCATCAGATTTCCGTCCTGTCTCATCTGGTCTGAGAACATAATTCAATATCCTGGTGTCTAATCTGTCTCCTCCTTTCTCTTCATTAGAACACAGTTAGCTCGTCTAGCGTTCATGTAGTCTAACTGGTGCATTGTGCTATGCATCGTTTTTGCTAGGTCCTATTGAGGGGACTTTATCCCCCGTCTTTATCTCAGCCCTATAAAAATCTGTGATTATGTGGTCACTCTTCATATTTGCTGATAACAATAGTTACAGTAAGCGGCCCGAGATTATTTTACTCTGAATCCCTTTGTTTCTATTTGTTTTAAAAATGTAAAGGTTTGTTACATGATGCTTTCCTGTCGCTCAGTGGTTAAAGCATGGCGTTAACAACACCAAGGACATGGGTTCGATCCCAGGGATTGCACATACACAGAAACAATGTATAGTATAATGCAATGTAAGTCGCTTTGGATAAAAGTGTCTGCCAAATGCATAAACTAACATGAAGTATTATCTTTTCCATTAGTCAGAGACAGACTTACAGGTGTCATATCCCTCATATGTATCCCTCAGAGCCATATCAGCTCATCAGCCCCTGCTCTAACTTCCCTTGGTGCTAGTAACACAAAAGTCATGGATTTTATTCACAGAGAATCCACATACTAATTTATTGCATATCTTGAAAGTATTTGTGGGCATAGCTTTTCGTCTGCCAAATGCATAAATGTAAATGTTTAGGCCATACCAGGTTTGGGAACACAATGACACACATGCCTCTGTTGGTAAAGTTCTAGTAGAATATGATGAACGCTGTTCATTTTTACTTTGTTTAATGTTACTTGCAAAATGAATTTGTTATCAAAAAACACAGTTACGTATAAATAGCTCTGAATAGAGAAACATGCCTTTTTGAGTCCAGATGCTGTAGTTACAGCATCTGCCAGTAACTAATCAGTGCATGCTAACCAGCCAAACCTTGACCCCTTGATCCCACTTTAAAGACAAATTGATTTCGTGTGGTTAAAACAAAAGTCTTCTACAGTACTATTAATAAAACCTCAGTGTTTAAAATCTGTAGCGAAAGTCTCTTTGCTGTAATGAGAAAGAAGTAGTTAAGAATTACATTCACTAAAGTGCAGTCAAGTAAAAAGTGAAAACCCAAAGTGGAAATTACAGTAAAGCAGTGTTTATTGTAAAAAAGTGTTTATATCAGTGTATAACCCATATGCCTGTTTTATTTCTTGCAGGAGATAAGAAGGGAACTTTAATTTAAAGTTACCCATGTGTGATTATAAAACAGGATGTTCAGCCATTTTAAAACAGAGACCTGGTAAAAAAATAAATAGGTAAGATTAAATGTTAAATAGGCAATATGTATTGTAACAAGATCTCTACTTTCCTAATAAACAGCCATTTAAACCAAAAAAGGAAACCTTTGTGTCAGGGTTTGGAGCAGGGAAGAACCCAAATGCAGGCAGCGGTATAAACAAAGGCTTTATTAAACAATCAATCCACAACTGAGGAATACAAAACAAACC